>JACXGM010013570.1:9318-22998 GCA_016801145.1 Umbra pygmaea | reverse complement strand
GTGTCTGTGATGGTGGTCAGCAGGGTAATGATGTTGTGTCATTGATGGTGGTCAGCAGGATAATGATGTTGTGTCTGTGATGTTTTAATGTTGTGTCTGTGATGGTTGTCTGCATGGTAATGATGTTGTGTCTGTGATAGTGTTCAGCAGGGTAAATATATTGTCTCTAGTGATGATGGTCCGCAGGGTAACAATGTTTTGTCTGTGGTGGTTTTCAAGGTAATGATGTTGTGTCTGTGATGGTGGTCAGGTTAACAATGTTGTGTCTGTGATGGTTGTCAGCAGGGTAATGATGGTGTGTCTGTGATATTGGTCAGTAGGATAATTATGTTGTGTCTGTGATGGTTGTTAGCAGGGTAATCATGTTGTGTCTGTGAAGCTGGTCAGCAGGGTAATGATGTTTTGTCTGTGATGGTGGTCAGCAATGTAATGATGTTGTGTCTCTGATCGTGGTCAGCAGGGTAATGATGTTGTGTCTGTGATGGTGGTCAGCAGTGTAATAATGTTGTGTTAGTGATGGTGGTCCGTAATGTAATCTTATAACTTGCTGTTTCCTTTGTTATTATCAGAGCCATGCAAATTCTCTCCAAACATCACACATCAGTATCACTTGGTGAACCAGCAGATGACCTGGACTGAAGCTCAGAGTTACTGCAGAGAGACCTACACTGACCTGGCCACTGTGTCTGACCCAGAGGAATACAACAGTCTGACCTGTCTGATTAACTCTACACTTGGTTTTTCTGGTCAGGCCTGGATCGGACTGAAGTTGAACTTGAGGTGGTCTCTGGAGGATAATGTTCAGTATGCAGGGAATGAGGCAGAGGGGATCATAAATGGGTGGCCTGGAGGATACCCTTGGTACCAGGGTGGAAGCATTTACACTAATGGGCAGATGGCCTGTGTATTTATAATCCAAAATGGAAAATGGGAATTACAAAGTTGTGGCATATTCTTATACTTTGTTTGTTATGATGGTGGGTATATTTTCCATACTGACATGCATACATTACAAAAGCAGGGTTTCAGTAAACCACATTTACAATTCAGTAAATTAAGCAAATAAAACAAATTACAATGTCAACTGAAACACAATTTAAATTTACATAAATACATCTTATTACAAAATATCTTATGATTTCAGTGAATTGAGGTATCAAAGATTTAAAAATAGTATCAAATAAATAATTCCTTTGACAACAAAATTGAGATCAAATCTGATCAGTGTTATAATGAAACTATGTTATTGTTTCCAGGGAGACAAAATGCCACTCAGACCTTTGTGCTGGTTAAAGAATACAAGACATGGTATCAAGCTCAGAGTTACTGCAGAGAGTTCTACACCGACCTGGCTATTGTGAGGAACCAGAAAGACAACAAGGCTATAATGAACATAACACAAGTAGTCACGCAGACACAGAACCAGACCATACAGAACATAACACAGAGTTCTATTGTGTCCTACTACCCCGTCTGGATCGGTCTGTACTTTGATGGAACATGGTCAGAAAATTCGTCAAACTACTACTTTGATAATGGATCAAATCTGTCCTGTGCCACTGCTAAATATCATAGTCTCTACTATCAATACACCTTAGAGAACTGCAACAACACATTGGCTTTTGTCTGCTACGGTGGTGAGTTAATATCTTGTTCTCCTCAACACTTCTGATTTTAAAAGAGAATTTCACAATCATGTGTATGTGTGAGTTTCTCAGTTGATTGAGCATTTTAGTCAATGCTAATTTGTTTTTTGAATAGACTTTTTACACCAATTCCTATCTTGCACCAATAGAGGACTTTTGAAGCCACCGCTCTCCCCCCTCCCTCATCAGCACTATATTACCAACAGCTGTGTTTTATTTTTGGTTACTATTGTGCATCGTGTGTGAGTAGCCATTTAGAAATATTTCTAAGTGTTAAGACTGTACTTAACTTACATAATCTATAACTTATATAGTCTGTATAAATGTTGCTTATAAGAGCTAAGTTATTTATTCTGCTGGTAAACAAAGGGGTTTGCTCTGCTCCAGTGTACAGCTGTATTCTCTGTTTGTGGCCTGTGTTTAGCCACCCTTTATTTTAAGAGTGAACTCTGCTGGTGGTCGGCTATTCAAATTAAAGTGTACCGAACCACAAGAAAGCTGCGTTTAACTCCTTTTCATCCACCAAACGTGACAGAATCTCCCACCCGTACTGTGGAGTCAGCAGGTCAAGCTCCGGTTCCTAGTGCTGAGTCCAGATTGGATGTCCATCAGGCCACGGTGGAATGTCTGGGCTCTGGGCACAGCCATGGACGAGGTGCTCCATAGCTTCTTGCCCCTGGATCGTCACATGAACCCAGGGTCCTGAGCTTGGGAATGAGCTTAGCAGGAACAATAGTGTTGAATGCTGAGCTGTAGTCCTCACGTATGTGTTCCCTTTTTCCAGATGGGAGAGGGCAGTGTGTGCCGTTAGTGCGATGGCATCGTCTGTGGATCTGTTGGGGCGGTATGCAAATTGTAGCGGGTCCAAGGTGTCCGGGAGGGTGGCGCAGATGTGGGTTCTGACCACCCGCTCGAAGCACTTCATGATGATGGAGGTCAGTGCTACTGGGCGGTAGTCATTTAGGCAGGTGATGGTAGGTTTCTTTGGAACCGGGACAATGGTGGCCTGCTTGAAGTAGGAGGGAACTACAGACTGAGTTAGGGAGAGGTTGAATATGGTTGTGAATACCTCCGCTAGCTGGTCAGCGCATCCTCTTAGAACACGGCCTGGACTGCCATCTGGCCCTGGAGACTTCTGCGGGTTTACTCTTCTAAAAGCTCTCCTTACGTCAGCCATGTCCAGGGACAGAGTGCAGTCGTCTGGGTTCTCAGCTAGTTTCTCAGGAGTGATGTTGGCCACTTCAAACCATGCAAAGAAGGTGTTGAGCTCGTCGGGGAGCGAGGCGGGGGGATTGGCATCACAGCTATTTCTCCCTTTGTACTCCGTTATCTGCCGCAGTCCACACCACATGCGCCTTGGGTCTGAGCTGTTGTAGTTTGACTCCAATTTGTCCCTATAGCCACTTTTAGCATCTCTGATGGCCTTCCGTAGGTCATATCTGGCCCTCCTCAGAGCCTCCAGGTCCCCAGAGTTATAGACAGAGGACCGTGCTACAAGCTTGGCACGGACATTACCGTTAACCCAGGGCTTTTGGTTGGGGAAGGTCTTAACATTGACCCGTCGAACGACATCATCTATGCACTTGGTGATGAATGCTGTTACAGAGTCAGTGTATTCATCAATGTTGTCGCCAGCTGTAGTTCTGAACATGTCCCAGTCTGTGGTTTCGAAGCAGTCTTGGAGAGTAAAGATGGCTTGATCACTCCATATTTGGACTGCTCGAAAAAACATTTTTTCCTGTTTCAGATGTTGCCTGTAGGTTGGGAGGAGAAGAATGGAGATGTGATCTGCCTTTCCAAAGGCAGGGCGGGGAAAAAGTTTAAAGCTGTTACGGATCGTTGAATAACATTGGTCAAGAGTCTGGTCACCTCAAGTGTGAAAAGAAATGTGCTGGTGGAATTTGGGCAGCATTTTTTTCATGTTTGTCCTGTTAAAGTCTCCAACAACAATAAAAACAGACTCAGGGTGAGCGTCCTACAGGCCACTTAATATTCCATATATTTCCTCAAGCGTGCGCGCCTTATCCGCCTGCAGGGGTATGTAGACTGCTGTGATTATAGCGGACGGAAACTCCCGGGGGAGATAGAAGGGCCGTATGTTTACAGATAGTAGCTCCAGGTCCAGTGAGCAGTGTGTTGAAATAACTGCAGCATCCGAGCCCCAACGGGAGTTAACCATAATGCAAACCCCTGACTCCGAGGTTCTGTCCTGCCCGTAGATGGAAAAACCAGCTGGCGTAACAGCCGTGTCCAGGATAGTGGGATCCAGCCAGGTCTCAGTGAACGTTAGCACGCAGCAGTTAACAATGTCCCGCTGGAAGTTAATCCGAGGTGTCACGTTGCTTCTTCAGGCTGTGCCCAGCCGGGCTCCATGGCAAACCTGGCCAACAGGCGCTCACTGACGAGCCCTCCATCCGGGCCTGGCTCCAGATGGGGGCCCCGGGTTTCCTCCGGGCAGGGTCTCTCTTCCTCTACCTCGATTCGTCATTGGGGTTTTGGTGAACCATTCTTTGTCTGGCCCCTCACCTGAGAACACTTTGCCATGGGAGACCCTACCAGGAGCACCAAGCTTCTAACAACACAGCCCTCAGGCTCATAGGGACACACAAACCTCTCCACCACATTAAGGTGATGGTTCCCGGAGAGGTGACTTGGATGAGTAAATTTAATCTGATTACTGGTTTGGAAATAGTAAAGGGTTAGATTACTTGTTGCTTAAAAAAGTGATCAAATTAGAGTAACGCGTTACTGGCATCACTGTTGATAACAACACACGGGCCAAAACTTAAACATATATCACGGAATGTTCACGGAATGTGAATTTAAAAAGAATTGTATTTCAGCTTAACATGTTTCCTTAATGCACAGGATGACTATCCCCGATTGAATTTACAGGTGTCCGATCTGCACAAAACGAGTCGCTGGAGAGCAACGTGGCAGGATAGATAATCTGATTTATCTAACCCAAATCAGAGGCAGCATTATACCAATTTACGTTGCCTTGTGCAGGAGGCCTGGGCAAACTCATAGAACCCATAGACTGTCCTGCAATGTAGCGACCTAGCACACCACGCAACATTATTTTATGTTTTGCTTTGTGAATTTCTTTTTATTTTTGAAAAAATACACTCATTTCAAATGTTATGAATGCAACACACCAAAATAGTTGCAACACAGGACTGTTTAAAACTCAGTAACAAAACCTTGGGCCCTATTTTAATGATCTGAAACGCAAGTAACTAACGCGAAACGCAAGTGACGTTGTGGGATTGTCCCGGGCGCTGTTGCTATTTTACCGGCGGGATAATTGACTCCTGCGCGCGACCAAATCTAAAATGGGTAGGTCTAAAGTAGCTTCATTAGTCATAGGTGTGGTTTGGGCGTAACATGCAATAAAACAGAGCGTTATCTCACATTCCCTTTAAGAGCAGAAGGGCTTGTTCCATGGCGGATTGCTATTATAACGGCGGATTGCCATTGATTTTTCTTTCTACAAAATGTAAATAAAGAAATGTCACAAGACATAGTCTACTTTCTGATGTTTTGGACTCACTCTCACTAAATCACGAGATTATGAATGCATCGTAATATTTTTGCAATGTAGTCTAACATTAGACCGAGATTACTCTTCTATTAAATTAGCTTTCCTCTCCCGTTCTGTATTTCTGGGCATTTGGGTTAAGTTGCAACGGCACATGCATTTCAACATCACGTCTCCTGAAGTCCTCTAATATTTCCTAATTAATGTCATCAACACATCCATGATTCGTGGAAATGTTGCGTAAAACACAAGCCACAAAGAATGCTGCGACTTTAGTAGTGTACCTGTTCTATCCAAACACCTGACGTGCATTTTCAGTGTGCCAAATGTTCGTTCAATTAGGCTACACTGCGTGTTTGTGTGTGTTTTCGATTAAACAGCATTTTGCGCACTTGCTGGCATCATAAATTGTGTCATCATTAACCATGTCTTTAACAGATAGCCGTTGTCCCCTTCACATTCTGAATAATTTGAGTAAGTGTGTACACTAGATGTATACCTATTTTTTCACATTTTCAGACTCCACAATGACTTCCCTCGTGTGGTAGTATTTTTCCTTCTAATTACGAATTGCAATAATAAAGAACTGCTGCATTTGTGTAGATGAGAGGAGCAAAGTGTATGCGCGTTGTGCACACGCTACATTATGGTTAAGCATGCACCCTTAAAATAGCATATGAATAACACGCCACTGACTTTTAACCAGGTTTTTCCTGGTCAGTGGCGGAATTGTTTTCTGGATCTGCAAGATAGCACCAGGGAACGTTTGCGCCTGAATACGCCTATTCTTTTCGCTGAACTGCCTGATGAACGCAAATCATTCCCTAATTTACTGACGCGCGTCTGTGGAGAAAAAAAGTCCCATATGCGTCGGGTGCAAGATGGGAATTATACATGCGTTTGTGTAAAAAGTCAATTGCGCTGGGTGTAAGATAGGGCCCCTTATCTTTTAATAACACTTGTAGTTTGGACATTGAAGACACCAGCTGGTTAGGTCAAGGTCAAGGTCATTTTATTTATATAGTGCATTTACAACAGCCACTAGGCTGACCAAAGTGCTTTACATAAAATGAATCTAAAAAGAAGGTAATAAAATACCTATATAACAACACACAGTAACATAGTAACACAAGTATGGAGGAATAAAACGTAGGCTAAAAATAAAAATGTAAAATCAGCCAGAGATGAAGGTTAGTATGCTAAAAAGAACAGGTGGGTTTTTAATAAAGACTTAAAAACAGACAAGGTAGGGGCCGTTCTAATCTGTAGGGGCATGGAGTTCCAGAGACGCGGGCCTGCCATCGAAAAAGCACGCTCACCTCTACGCTTGAGTCTAACCCGGGGGACAACCAGCAAAGCTTGATCAAGAGATCTTAGGCTTCGGGTTGGGGTGTAAGGATGGACAAGTTCAGAGAGATAGACCGAAGCTAGGTTATGTAGAGATTTAAAAACAAGGAGTAAAATTTTAAAATCTATTCTGTCGAATTGGCAGCCAGTTCAACGATTTGAGAATCGGAGTGATATGGTCATATTTCCGACATTTGTGGATGAGTCTGGCTGCAGCGTTTTGGACTAGCTGAAGACGGGCGATTTGGTGGCTTGATACACCGCAATATAGAGAGTTGCAGTAGTCTAGCCTACATGTAATAAAAGCATGAACAGCCATTTCTAGGGTTTTAGGAGTAAGAAAGCCTCTAATTTTAGAAAGTAAACGGAGAGAAACTAGCGCTGATTACAGATGAAATGTGTTTATCAAATTTTAGAGATTGGTCTACAAGTATGCCCAGGTTCTGCACTCTTGTGGATTTAAAAGCTGATAAGCTCTCTAGCTCAGGATTTAGGTGCTGAGAATTTTCATTTGGGCCAAAAACAATAACCTCAGTCTTCTCTTCATTTAGGAAGAGGACATTTTGGGCTAACCATTCTTTGACCTCTTCTAAGCATAGCAGAAGAGAGTTCAGCGCTGAAGGAATGTTTCTCTTAATAGGGATGTAAATTTGGGTGTCATCTGCATAAAAATGAAAAGAAACACCATGTTTCCTTAGGATGGACCCCAGAGGTAGCATATAGAGAGAAAATAAAGAAGGGTCCAAGATGGAGCCCTGCGGAAGCTCACATGTGAGGGGTGTCATAGAGCTGGAGAAGTTGCCCATCTTTACTGAGAATTTCCTGTCAGACAGGTATGACTCAAAACCATGTCAAAATCGATGCCCGTAGACCCACCCAGGACTCTAGTCTAGCTAAGAGAGTAGGGTGGTCAATGGTATCGAAGGCTGCCGAGAGGTCTAGGAGAACAAGAACAACGGTGTCTCCAGAATCAGTGGAGAGATAAATATCATTTAGCACTCTTAAACACTGTTAAGTTTAGCAAACCAAATATTTCCCCATTAATACATTATGGACACTTTATAACCCACATTAGTCAGACAGTAAATAAACATGCCACTGTTTTTTCCATACTCACTCTTGTTTCCACTGTTACTTTTCCACTAAGTATTTATGACTACAGGTAAGTATTTATCAAGTGATCATAGCCACAATAATACTGTCTCTTTTTAGTGCCTAATTCAGGGGTGGGCAAAATACGGCCCGTGGGCCAGATGCGGCCCGCAAGGCATTTTAAAGCCCTCCACAGTCTCTCGACGCTCTAGAGCGTCAAGCGTAATTGTATCACAATTATAACGTGACCCATACATGCTAGCAAGCTTGGTACTGTTGGAAAGATGACAATCAGCCAAAAAGAATAAGTGGTGGCTTATCCATTAGGGTTTATCATAGCCAGAGCTATCGCGCCTCATCTTCGGTCATGTTTTTTTTTACTTTTGCCTTTGTACTAAACACATTACAGACAGGAAGTAGGAAGTGAAAATAAAAAATAGCAACTCTGCAATGATGTAGGTCATCATCGTGCACAATACTAACATTGTACCAATATGGTTAGAAAGAGAGGGTTCCGCTGATAAAATAAAGCCAATGCAATTAATGAGGAGTGGTTCGTCCATGTGGATTAATGACAGCCGGAAAAATCACATCTCAACATTGGGTACTTTTTACTGACTATATTTTGTTCAACTATATACATTAGAGACAGAAATCAGGAAGTGAGAATGACAAAATAACATTTCTGCAAGGAGGTAGGACATTACCCTTCACTTAAACAGGTTATTTCGTGGCGGGGTTCAGGATAGCTGGGTTTAAAAAAATGTATAGGGAAATAGTAAATATATGTAAGCTACTATACTTCGGGTTGGGTATCATTTGGATATTTCCGATTCCGATGCCGAACCGTTACTTTTAAAATGATTCAGTTAAAAAAGTTTGAAATATCCAATAAATTTCGTTCCACTTCATGATTGTGTCCCACTTGTTGTTGATTCTTCACAAAAAATTACAGTTTCATATCTTTATGTTTGAAGCCTGAAATGTGGCATAAGTTTGAAAAGTTCAAGGGGGCCAAATAATTTCGCAAGGCACTGTAAAATGTGCAACACGTTTGCATCACGCGGGAATGGAGAACAAAAAACAGAAAGATTCCATCTGGATTTGAACTTGCAACCTCTGGGATGACATTCGGAAAATGTAAAAAGTAGTTGTTTACGGTAGCTAGTTTAACGGTAGATTACAGAGAAAGTGTGATTTGTTTTTAGGTCCATTTCGGAGCATGAGAGGGAAAATATTTCAGTCGACACATTAAGTGGAACCGAAATGAGGAACCGTAATTTGCATTCTAATCCAGTCCGATTCTTACTGGTTGCATAGGTTTCGGTACCCAACCCTAACTATACTTACAGTGTTTAATTTACTTATTTATATGTCCCCCAAACGTAGTCACACTGGTTCTCAAGACCTGGGGGCATGCCAACATGGATTTTACAGTGATGTTCATCATGGGTTACAAGTATTTTACAATAATTAACTAAACAATTAACATAGAATTTTTTGGCATCATGCATGAAAAATGTCAAATGTTTGGGTTTGATTTATTCTTGTAGCCAAGTGTCTTCTGAATCCAAAACTGTAAGGCACTTTACTGTAGGACAAATTGTGACCCTTTCAGAAGCCAAAATATCAACCTAGTGCCAGGCAGACTTCATCCCTCTTAGACCTTGAATGGTTCATTACACTTGAAAAACTATTTTTGACTTCAAAAATATTTTCAAATTATTTTCCATGTGCAGTGTTGTCTTGATTTTCAGGTGTCTGCGAGTACGCTAAATAGACTTGAAACATACAATAGTAATTAATTTCTGAGAAATCAAACACGGAAATGGTATTAAAAAAAAAACATTTGTTTTCTGTAGGACACACACGAAACTGTGTAGGTGGCATTGTTAATTTAATGAAATAACATTTCCTATTTTTCATGAATCACTATAAAATGCAGCCCTTCACTTGGTTTTCACAAGCTCAATGTGGCTCTGAAGCAAAAATAGTAATCCCCCTGGTATAATTACTTTTCAACATATATACACAGGTATATAACACATAAAATCAAATGACATAAAAACATGAAAATAACAGTTCAGTAATACCACAGTACTCCAGACGAAATAATCTATTAACTTGTCTTTTTACTCTCACCGCTTTTACTTTAAACCTCCATGTACTGTGCTTATGACCTGAATTACCTGAAATAACTCATCTTTATCCCACAGCCAGTTATTGTATTATTTTCACACAGATTACAATTAAAGTTTGAAACACCCACTACCACACACTCCTCTCATCAAAACATTACGGAATGCACCTTTAACTTTCATGACACTCAGGCTGTGGCGTTAGCATTACCTGCGACCAGCATTAGCTTGGCCTGCTACACAATACACACAGCTAAACAGTTTTCTAAAGCATTTAACACCCTGTTTCACACCGTTTGCTCTTAATACTGTATTAACCACAAATTAGCTCACACAGAATGGTATTAGCTTCTGTTTTAGCAACCAAAGTTGTTACTATCGCCATCCGCCATTTTCGACACGAGGCGGCACACATACGCACTCATAACATGGTCGCAGTAACTAAAGCTCTAATAAAATAAACTACTGAGATACATTACCCAGGTGCTAATTACCATCAGCCTACCTGTAGGAAATATGAAAACAAGGTTCAGATCAGGAGCTGTAGCATTTACACTTAAACTCATTTGTCACATACTGACTTATACTTCTGCGCTGCTATCATCAGCTACTGATAACCAGATAAGTGTAAAACTTCGAGGTCACTCTGCTGACTTAGCTGTGTTAAACCAAAATAATATCACCCATTCAAAACACATTAGTTCAGAATCCCTTATACAGTGCCTTGCGAAAGTATTCGGCCCCCTTGAACATTTCAACCTTTTGCCACATTTCAGGCTTCAAACAAAAAGATATAAAACTGTAATTTTTGGTGAAGAAGCAACAACAAGTGGGACACACTCATGCAGTGGAATGAAATTTATTTGATATTTCAAACTTCTTAAACAAATAAAAAACTGACAAATTGGGCGAGCAAAATTATTCAGCCCCTTTACTTTCAGTGCAGCAAACTATCCAGAAGTTCAGTGAGGATCTCTGAATGATCCAATGTTGACCTAAATGACTAATGATGATAAATAGAATCCACCTGTGTGTAATCAAGTCTCCGTATAAATGCACCTGCTCTGTGATAGTCTCAGAGGTCCGTTGAAAGCACAGAGAGCATCTTGAACAACAAGGAACACACCAGGCAGGTTTGAGATACTGTTGTGGAGAAGTTAAAAGCTGGATTTGGATACAGAAAGATTTCCCAAGCTTTAAACATCCCAAGGAGCACTGTGCAAGTGATAATATTGAAATGGAAGGAGTATCAGACCACTGCAAATCTACCAAGACCCGGCTGTCCCTCTAAACTTTCAGCTCATACAAGGAGAAGACTGATCAGAGCTGCAGCCAAGAGGCCCATGATCACTCTGGATGAACTGCAGAGATCTACAGCTGAGGTGGACAACTCTGTCCAGAGGACAACAATCAGTCGTATACTGCACAAATCTGGCCTTTATGGAAGAGTGGCAAGAAGAAAGCCATATCTGAAAGATATCCTTAAAAAAGTGTCGTTTAAAGTTTGCCACAAGCCACCTAGGAGACAGTGCTCTGGTCAGATGAAACCAAAATCTAACTTTTTGGCAACAATGCAAAACATTATGTTTGGCGTAACAGCAACACAGCTCATCACCCTGAACACACCATGCCCACTGTCAAACATGGTGGTGGCAGCATCATGGTTTGGGCCTGCTTTTCTTCAGCAGGGACAGGGAAGATGGCTAAAATTGATTGGAAGATGGATGGAGCCAAATACAGGACCATTCTGGAAGAAAACCTGATGGAGTCTGCAAAAGACCTGAGACTGGGACGGAGATTTGTCTTCCAACAAGACAATGATCCAAAACATAAAGCAAAATCTACAATGGAATGGTTCACAAAGAAACATATCCAGGTGTTAGATTGGCCAAGTCAAAGTCCAGAACTGAATCCAATTGAGAATCTGTGGAAAGAACTGAAAACTGCTGTTCACAAATGCTCTCCATCCAACCTCACTGAGCTCGAGCTGTTTTGCAAGGAGGAATGGGCAAAAATTTCAGTCTCTCGATGTGCAAAACTGATAGAGACATACCCCAAGCGACTTACAGCTGTAATCTTAGCAAAAGGCGGCACTACAAAGTATTAACAAAGGGGGCTAAATAATTTTGCAAGCCCAATTTCTTATTTTTTTATTTGTTAAAAAAGTTTGAAATATCCAAAAAATTTCATTCCACTTCATGTTTGTCCCACTTGTTGTTGATTCTTCACAAAAAAATACAGTTTCATATCTTTATGTTTGAAGCCTGAAATGTGACAAAAGGTTGAAAAGTTCAAGGGGGCTGAATACTTTCGCAAGGCACTGTAATTAGTGTTGCTAAATGTAGGAACTTCCCTTAATCGAGCATTGATAATGTTAACGATCAACCATCGATTAATCATTTATTAAAATGTAACATAAAAATCTAACTATAGACATCGTATAGGACTCATATTACAGCTGAAACCGCAGTAAAACTTTACAAGGCAAAATTACACAGAAAAAGTTGATGATTGTGCTAACAAAACAGCTCTTCTATTTAACATTTAAGCCATGTAATATTTGAGTTTAGTGATGATATAGCTGTCCCAGACACATTTTTCATGGTCAGCGACAAACCTCCCATCACCAAAGTATAAACAGTTAATATCTTTGCTAGTCTTGGAGTTGCCCCAGACTCCCCGATTTATTTTCTGACATGTTTGATATTTTTGTGAAACCCGAGGAGCTGTACCAAATGAGAGGGCAGAAACCTTTTAAGTTTTCGAGTATACATGTGGAATTAACAGGGATAGCAGCAGTATTCTATTTCATAGTACACACAAGAACAGTCCGCAAAAACGCATGCACAATATGTATAATTATACAGTCTACTCAACGAGCGAGTGCATGAGGAAGAGATATTGATTAATATTAATATTGTTGTTTTTTATCTAGCTCAGAAAACCGTGCAATAAAGGTCAGCATTAAGAGTAAAAGCAAACGGGTTCTTTCATTATGTGAAAAATTATTCCTCAAGCTAGCTAGTAACTACACTATGCAACAGCGAGACCAAACCAAATGTAGAGTGTACACCGCAAAAACAGATTTTTAAGAAAGTAAAAAAGCCTTATTTCTAGAAAATTTGTCTTATTTTAAGTTTAAAAAGAAAAAAAATCTTGTCAAGCATTTTTCACATAAGACAAATAGTCTTATTTTGAGAAAATATACCTAACTTTTTCTTAATAAGATTTACCAAATAATTTCAAGTTCGATTTAACTAGTAATAAGGTGAGGACATATTTAGCTAATTATCGCAGCAAAGGAACAAGCTTGTCTTTCTTATTTTAAGATTGAGACCACTTGCACGATTTCTCAATTTAAGAATCTTATGAAATGAAAACAATTTTTTATTTTTATTATAAACATGACGAACATGAACATACAGTTTAACATGACATCATGACTGATTTGGATATAGGTATTACACAGTTCTGTGTTGCCGACTACCTTCTTAATAAATAAATTAAAAAACTTTCCATAACATTTCTGTAACTTTTTGACAAATTTCCATGACTGTCGCATTTATGAGCCAAAGCTGTTTAATTTTTGGTACTGACTACTGCAGACTGGGATAAACTCGGACGCAGTTGTCTAACCAGCCCAATTTGGCCCTTTAAGTCAATCAAATCCCAATGATAGGGCGTTTTTTAAGGGAAAAACTTATTTACATGCTTTAACTTTTAAGTATATAGTGTTCAATCCACATTTGTTAAGCAAAAAAATACTCTAACTAAATATTACTGTAATACAATAATGTTATTCCAAGATATTGAATGTCCTTAAAACATAATGCACATTAAATCATATTTGAGCTGATTTTGGCCTCTCACTCCGGTACAGTAGGTGGCAGTATATGCACCTTTCAGGTGGTTGCGA
>JACXGM010013569.1:0-22899 GCA_016801145.1 Umbra pygmaea | reverse complement strand
CAGTGAGGTTGGATGGAGAGCGTTTGTGAACAGCAGTTTTCAGTTCTTTCCACAGATTCTCGATTGGATTCAGGTCTGGACTTTGACTTGGCCATTCTAACACCTGGATATGTTTATTTGTGAACCATTCCATTGTAGATTTTTCTTTATGTTTTGGATCATTGTCTTGTTGGAAGACAAATCTCCATCCCAGTCTCAGGTCTTTTGCAGACTCCATCAGGTTTTCTTCCAGAATGGTCCTGTATTTGGCTCCATCCATCTTCCCATCAATTTTAGCCATCTTACCTGTCCCTGCTGAAGAGAAGCAGGCCCAAACCATGATGGAATATGACTAACATAGGTTAATGGAAACAATAGGCTATATAAACTTGTATTACTAACATCATTCAGTCCCTGACTAGCAAACAATACAGCCCATCTAACATACAGCACACTGACATTCACTCACACACACATCAACCAGAGTTTAGGTTGTCACACACACACGCACACACACACTTGGCTCAGCCCAATCGCTATGGGTGTACATACTGGACAAACACTCGCGTTTGAAACACTCACGCACACTGCCTAAATGAAATAATCTGCTATAGTTGTGCTGTTTCTTAAAACCATTCCTCTTGCCTTACATTCAGCTTATGAAACATGCAGACATCTTAGCACAACTTTCGCGGAGCAACTCAAACTTGCCCGATCAAAAAACATGTCTTTAAATGCTTTTGAACTTGGACTCCTCTGGTCAAAACATGACTTTATATGCTTTTGAACTTGGGGGGTCTGGAGTGTCCCTTTTATTGCTTCACTGTCCAATCAGATCAGAGGATTTGCGCATGATGTGGGACAGATTGGGCTTTGGCACATCAGCTTGGGAAATCCTCACTGGAGAGTGAATAGTGCGTTGGAGGGCACAGTGGTTAGGGAGTCAGACTTGTAGTGAGAAGGTTGCCAGTTTGATTCCCGACTGAACCAAATGTCGTTGTGTCCTTGGGCAAGACACTTCACCCTAATTGCTCCCAGGTCGTTGCTGTAAATAAGAAATTGTTCTTAGTCAACTTACCTGGTTAAATAAAGGTTAAATTTAAATTAAAAAACTAATTTGAACAAAGCACTGCATAAACTACCCCCCCCCCAAAAGAACACATCAGATTTGGAAAAAAATCAAATGGTTTAAAACCTCTGGGCTACAGGCATGCAACGCAATGACCCGCACCCCCTTTCCAAGTAATGAAAAACAATTTGCAAAACCATAATGTTGTCCAGCGTCCATGCCTACAGGTTCCTTTGTGTGACATAATAGAGGCAGAACACTGCTCAAATTCCACATAGGGCCCCCAAGAAAGGGTTTAGTTTCAACCTTTAACACACTTGAGGCACATGTGTCTGGTTTAGCCAAAAGGATTGTGATGATCAGTTAATTGCACTCTGTAGAATTTCTGAGTGAAACCAGAACATATATATATTTTTTTGGTTACACATATATATTTTTTATATACACTGAACAAAAATATGAACGCAACATGTCTGTTTGCCCCCATTTATCATGAGTACTTTTTGACTGGCAAAATGGGAGCCACCAGAAACACAACCTGCTAAGGTGAGTTGTACAATACCTTTCCTTTTAGTAAACTCTGTGTACACAATGTTCTCAATGGTTGAGTTCAGGTGTAAAGCCCCTGGTGATACTTCGAGCAAGGTTTCATGTTGTGTCGAGCCTTCTTAGTGTTTTAAAAATAACGATTTTGATGCTATCTTACAAACCCGATTCCAAAAAAGTTGGGACACTGTACAAATTGTGAGTAAAAAGGGAATGGAATAATGTACAAATCTCATAAATTCACATGTCATTTACAATAGAATATAGATAACATCAAATGTTGAAAGTGAGACATTTTGAAATTTCATGCCAAGTATTGGCTCATTTTGGAGTTCATGAGAGCTACACATTCTAAAAAAGTTGGGACAGGTAGCAATAAGAGGCCGGAAAAGTTAAAAGTAGACATAAGGAACAGCTGGAGGACCAATTTGCAACTCATTAGGTCAATTGGCAACATGATTGGGTATAAAAAGAGCCTCTTAGAATGGCAGTGTCTCTCAGAAGTCAAGATGGGCAGAAGATCACCAATTCCCCCAATGCTGCTGCGAAAAATATTGGAGCAATATCAGAAAGGAGTTTCTCAAAGAAAGATTGCAGAGTTTGAAGTTATCATCATCTACAGTGCATAATATCATCCAAAGCAACTTGTCTCCTCAGTCCCCAGACATTTGCAGGCTGTTATAAAAAGAAGAGGGGATGCCACACAGTGTTAAACATGGCCTTGTCCCAACTTTTTTGAGATGTGTTGATGCCATTAATTTCTATTAACATAGTAGTTTTGCCTTATACGTTCTGTGGAAAATATAATTCTGGAAAATTATTTAGAAGTCACCCTGATAGTTGCCCTGGCTACTAATTGTTAGTACTGTGTCAACTGTCACACTATGGACAGCAAATAACTGCTTCAGCAAGTGGGAGGGAGGGACACTTGATTGATGAGCTTGCATATAGCAAATAGCTACATTTTGAATAAAAAATAAAAAAGGTCACATTAGAAGCCGCCAGTGACTACACCTCTACAACTGGGTGTTCTACAGACGCTTACGCATCCAGTACCAGAGTGTATTATTGTTTGCATGTCACATTTTACACTGCCCACCCATTGTAATGTGCACCACATTCTTTGGACATCGTTTCTTAGCTAGCTACAGTGGGCTCCAAAGTGACAGGCACCCTGACTGGCAATATACAAACAATACTTTAAAAACATAAACAATATAATTATAGAGAAACTGAAAATACCAACAAGAGAAACGCTGTACTTTACTAATTTTATAATGAAACCAACCAACATTATACTACTATTTAACACAAAAGACATTTCAGAGGTGCATCCACCTCTGGAAAGAATAACACAATGGAGTCTATTTCTGTAAAGTTTAACAAAGTTAAGGAAGACATTTGGAGGGATTTTGGACCATTCCTCTATGCAGATGTTTTGGGTCAATTTAATTCCTGGTTTAATTTTGGCGGATGTTATTTACATTAATCTTTAAAGCCAAAATCATATGACAGACAAGCGTCAACGGCGTAATTATTGCGCACATAGTTTTAAAATTGTCATTTGATATTAGAAGTGCAACTACGGCAAACGTTGTCCTTTCTTTATTTAGCTATAATGAGACCTTGCTATAGGAACTTGTTGGAATTTGTGGTGAACAGAAGACCTCAGAGACAGGATTGTATCGAGGCACAGATCTGGGGAAGGTTACTGAAAAATATCTGCAGCATGGAAGTTCCCAATGAGCAAAATGGCCTCCATCATCTGTAAATGGAAGAAGTTTGGAACCACCAGGACTCTTCCTAGAGCTGGCTGGCCGCCCAGCCAAACTGAGCAATCAGCGGAGAACGGTGTTAGTCAGGGAGGTGACCAAGAACCTGATGGTCACTCTGACAGAGCTCCAGCATTTCCCTGTGGAGAGGAGAACTTTCCAGACGAATTGCAGTCACTGCAGAGTGGCCAGACGCAAGCCACTACTTAGTAAAAGGCAGATGAGTGCCCACTTGGAGTTTGCCAAAAGGCACCTAAAGGACTTTCAGACCCTGAGAAACAAATTTATCTGGTCTGATGAAATAAGGATTTAACTCTGTCCTGAATTTGCTAGTGTCATGTATGGAGGAAACCCGGCACCGCTCATCACCTGGCCAATACCATCCCTACAGTGAAACATAGTGGTGGCAGCATCATGCTGTGGGCATGTTTTTCAGTGGCAGGAACTGGGAGACTAGTCAGAATAGAGGGAAAGATGAATGCAGCGACATCAGAGACATTGTTGCTGAAAACCGGTTCCAGAGCACTCTAGACCTCAGACTGAGTCAAAGGTTCATCTTCCAACAGGACAACGACTCTAAGCACACAACCAAGCTAACAAAGGAGTGGCTACAGGACAACCCTTTGAATGTCCTTGAGTGGCCCAGCCAGAGCCCAGACTTGAACCCGATTAAACATCTCTGGAGAGATCTGAAAATAGCTGTGCACAAATTTTTTTTATAATAAATTTCCTAAGATTTCAAACACACTTCTTTCACATTGTCATTATGGGGTATTGTTTGTAGAATTTTGAGGGAAATAATAAAATTAATCAATTTCGGAATAAGGGCGTAACATAACAAAATGTGAATGAAGTGCTGTGAATACTTTCCGGATGCACTGTATATCAGCCAACACTTGCTGGAAAAACAGATTTTCGTTAATTGGGCATTCAATCACATTAATGTTTACAGGATTCCTTTCCTCAATGGCATACAGTATATAAACTCTTTCCAAAGATCAGACGGAGATCTGGATAGTTGATTTTTGCCACTCTAACCATTCTATTGTGTTATTTGGATTGCTGTCCTGCTGGAGGACCCGTGCTTTTTGAGCCATGTCTAGTGAAATTCCTTCATAATCCTATGATTTCCTGACTCTGCCTCCAGTAACAGCAGCAAACAGCCTCACCACATTATGGATCCTCCACCATACTTCAGTGTCATCTGTCCCTAGAACACTTTGCCAGATGGATTGTGGTTTCTTTAGGTAGATTGGGGTTTTCATTTCACCAGTGGGTTTCACCTTGGCCTTCATGCTTAAAACCCTTCTTCGTTTAGTGTGGGGCTTATGATGTGTTTAAATAGTTTCTAAGGATCTCTCCAGGTCCTTAAGCTTAGTGACTGTTTTATCTGGCTTATTTTACACAGAAAAGAAAGCAATCCAGTTTAAATCCATCGTCTTTTTATTATCCAGAACACAACATAAACTATAAGCCTCAAATGTATTTTTTTTCTATTAACAATCTCTTTCACAAGGCTGTGAGCTCCTGGTTGGGACTCTTACAGCCCAACACTCCCAACGCTGTGAGAAGTTTTTACTCACAATACTAAAGAACTTCTACTTGACCTGTGTAGCACATTTCCAATCCAGTGGAGTTGCTCATTCGTTGTGTAGCCATGCGAAGAGTCCACACGGTGTGGACACGAGTAGATCTCAAGCGAGAGGGCTGTTAGATCAATGTTTCTCCCTGAAGAGACTGTGACTTTTTACGCTAAAAGTAGCAACCACTGCAACAATGATTTTATTGAGGAGGAACGAAGCATTACCATTCTGCAAACATTTGTGTCAGAGACGAGGTGTAACCATTTACTATGAAGGTTTACCAAGTCTGTGAATATTTTTTTACAGTTCATATTGTAAATATATTAACGTCTGCTCTGCCACTTTATGAGGACCTCTGCTCTGAATGGTTTAGTATTGCTGAACATGATACATTTGCTGGAACCTGTTGGACGATGAAATTGTGTAGAATTCAGGAATGAAAGGTCTGAAATCCAATTGTCTGAATATATTAAATTGGCTATTTAGGGTGTTGTCCTAATTGTGTCATAGCTGTGCAGATGCATTCAAACATAATTAGATTAAATGGCATTAGAACTAAAAGTGAACTGTGCTCATCATTATGTTTTATGTTTCAAGACTCAGTGTGCTATTTATTATTTCAGATTTGGCCCTATTAAAATATGTTTTTTCTTCTGTATAATACTATCTCTGCCAGTCGCGCTGGTGCCGCTTGTAGCAGCACTACTGCAGCTGCCAAGAGAGACCAGCTGCACAGAGTAGCTGATATGCTCCACTTAAAGATACCGTTTTAGCCAGTGGTTGTAAATATGTGGTGATATTGAGCTAAAACGGATCCTTGGAAACTGTCATATATTTGTGCTTTATGTCATGATTTGTTCCCCTATCTACTGAGTTATGACAGCCAGCCTTTTAGTCAGAAGGTTGCCGGATTGATTCTCGGCTGCGCCAAATGTTGTTGTGTCCTTGAGCAAGTCACTTGACCCTAAGTTGCTCCAGGGACTGTCCCTGTATTTACTGTAAGTCGCTATGGATAAGAGCATCTGCTAAAAGGCTGAAAGGTAAATGAAATATTAAACATCTAGGCAGAAATAGGGGATTTAAAACATTATTTTGTTAATGGCAGAAGTCACAGATTTTAACTGAACAATGTATGCGGTGACTAGATGAACAAGCAACGATTACCGGTTGTTTTTCATGCCATTAAAAACAAAGAAAACAGAATAGCACCCACTGCTCGCTGGGCTCTAAAGCTAAATGGTTTCAGCCCTTGATGGGAGATCAAATGCAACTAGAAATGGTTTTCCTTTTGGGTCTTTTCATATGTAGAACGACTGTTGTTCCCCTTCAAGCAAGCTATATTTTTATTGTATAATGTGTTTTGATACATTTCAGACTGCTAAAAGCAATTGTCACTTCCCAATTGTATGAGCAGTTTGAGTCATACTGATACAGGCTTGGAGCAATGATTTTCTGGCTGCTGTGTTGTTTCCCTAGATGCTAGACAAGCTCTGTGCCCGATGGACCAACACAGGGCTGTGGAATAAGCTGGAGGAAAGGAAGACCGTCATCACAGAACCCAGGGGAGGAGGAAAGGGAGATTTTGATGAGCTGCTGCAGCTCTACTATGATGCCATCAGAATCAGTGGAGAGAGTTCTGTAGAGAGAGGTGAGACGCATGGCGAGAGAGGTGAGACGCATGGCGAGAGAGGTGAGATGCATGGGGAGAGAGGTGAGATGCATGGGGAGAGAGGTGAGACGCATGGGGAGAGAGGTGAGACGCATGGGGAGAGAGGTGAGACGCATGGGGAGAGAGGTGAGACGCATGGGGAGAGAGGTGAGACGCATGGGGAGAGAGGTGAGACGCATGGGGAGAGAGGTGAGACGCATGGGAAGAGGTAATTGATTCAACTCAAATTATGTGTGTTTGACTCGTACTATGTTTATTTTTATTTTCTCTCTCTAGCACCAACTGATTATGCACTGATTACTTACGAACATTTAGGGAAGAATCAAGTCATTTTAGTGTAGGGTTCTTCTTAATGTGTTTGAATTAGTTTATGATGATTGTCTCCCCTCCCAGATGGAGCTCTGTTGATGGCAGTGTGTAGAGGGAAGGTGAGTGAAGGCCTAGACTTCACAGATGACAACGCAAGGGCAGTGGTCACCATCGGCATCCCCTTTCCCAACATCAAAGATCTGCAGGTAACAGACATAGCCAAAAGTATTGGTACCCTTTAAAGAGAGTAAAAATAAAATTTGAAGATTAAAACATTTCCAAAAGTATTTGGTATCCATTCTTTATTTCACATTCAACAGTACAGAAAGTTTGCTTTTGATTAATGACGTGAAATAATACTTTAAATAGTCAAACAAATGAAAATGACACGGACCAACATTTTGGGAAACTTAACCAAATTTCGTTGTACATCCTTTGGAGACAATAACTTTAATCAAGTGCTCTCTGTAGCTCTGAATCTGATTCCTACGCTTCGACAGGTAGTTTGGCCCACTCTTCTGGTTCTCAATAATATTGTCCAGGCCTTCTTTTAATGTCTTGAATAAGCAAGAATTCAATAAAAAAAATGGTTAAACAGAATGTATAAACAGCAGTTGACTTGAAGTGGTTTGACAGTTAGATAATTCTGTTCTTTTCACACCTTTTTTTATTTGTTCAACTCTAAACTAAAGACATGCATGTACTGTATGGATGACAGAAGATCTTTTAATTTCAACACCTGTCAATGTAAATTATGCATTATTTGAAAAACAAAATGCGAAGGAACAGGTGGACCCTAAAGACTATCTTACTGCTCATTGGCTGTCCAGATGTGATCATGTTGAGTCTAGGTATGCCATGTTCTCTGCAGATAGAGCTAGACTGTTTCTACTCTGTCCATCTTTCCTCTGCTCATAGTAGCACCAGGGCATTACTTTAGAACACAATAGTGAGGGTACTGCAAATGAAGCCCCTCAAATTGTTCGTTCATGAATATCAGTCTTTTCTTGGTCTAAGAAAAGACTGATCACTATGTCTAACTAACTACCCATCACTATGTCTAACTAACTACCCATCACTATGTCTAACTAACTACTTACTAACTAACTACGCATCACTATGTCTAACTAACTACCCATCACTATGTCTAACTAACTACTTACTAACTAACTACGCATCACTATGTCTAACTAACTACTAACTTACTAACTACCCATCACCATGTCTAACTAACTACTAACTTACTAACTACCCATCACTATGTCTAACTAACTACTAACTAACTAACTACCCATCACTATGTCTAACTAACTACTAACTAACTAACTACCCATCACTATGTCTAACTAACTACTAACTAACTAACTACCAATCACTATGTCTAACTAACTACTAACTAACTAACTACCCATCACTATGTCTAACTAACTAACTAACTACCAATCACTATGTCTAACTAACTACTAACTAACTAACTACCCATCACTATGTCTAACTAACTACTAACTAACTAACTACCCATCACTATGTCTAACTAACTACTAACTAACTAACTACCTACATTTCGTCTTTGTTATCTTATTATGACTTAAAAGGCTTGTTAATATTCTGTTAAGGAAGATAAATTACCGTCAAATAAATGGGCACCCTAAGTTGTTACACACCCAATGCATATTACATTAAAAATTTTGCCACTGAAATGTCCGGCGACACGTTTTCAGATTTCCCACCTGTGTTAGTCGTAGCCTCTTCAAGTCTGCTCGCCCACGCTATCTCTCCAGCGTGTACCCAGCATAGCTCATTTGTAGGCCCCTTGTTGGGTGAACGCCTGCCTAGACTACCTTTCTCGGGTTCAGTTATCAGCAGAACAAGGGTTCTCCAGAGCACCGAGCAGGAACGTTGAGTTCACTGCCCCGGTATCGTGCCTGACATCAAAGGGATTGAGGTAAACAGTCCTCCACACAGAAAGCACTGCTAAACAGCACCCTATTCACTTCACAGTGAGCTACAGCTTATATGGTTCTGGTCAAATCTAGTGCCATGACTAGAGTGCTATTTAAGACACCCTATGTTACATCATACACACAAAGGCTGTTTTTTCCACAAAACGCATGTTTAACAATCAACAGCCATGTTATGCGTGAGGGACAGAAACAATCCACAGGTTTAACAGGCAATAAAAGGTCACTTACAGCCGATATGCATCTCTTGTTGCTTAATGAGGAACACAGCAGACATTTTAAGACACCAAACACCATTTTATAGTCACCTTGTCTCTCTGCTTTGATACTTTATAGAGGAGGACCAGACTGTTCAGATCGGATGTTGATGAATAGAGATGTGTGTGCGTATGTGAGCTGGCAAGGTGCTTGTAATAGTGTGTGTTCAAACGGGGCCACGCTCTGAAGACCAGGCACTGCTGTCAGCCGCATGAGGCAGACGAAGCGCTTTGCAATCTCAGTGACATGCACAAGATGGCTCGGACTGCCAGGGGCACTGCCACACACTCACGCAACACACACTCACTGACACACAGTTTCACACACGCATCACACAGTCTCACACACGCAGGGCCTTCTCAGCTGCCAACCATGCCCGCTGGACAAATGGATGTTTTTAAGGATGAACAGGTAGCGGTAAGAGGACAAGGTCAAATCAAGCGAGCCACTAGCGATCTCCTGACATTTCCATTAATGATTTCTAGCTGGTGCTTTCTTGCACATTTAAGAGGAGATTCGCTAGCAGCGAGAATTGGCTTTTTCACATATGCCGCCTGTCACACCAGATCTGGTTTTGACAGTGCAGGGATGTGAAGGCTGCGACTTTGAAATGGACTCCCATTGGATTTAGATGACATTGGCGGCTGGGAGCCACTGGCCTTTTCTTATCAACATGGTCTCAGAATCAGAATGTTTTAAGGCATCTGGTGTCTCAGACAGGAGGAGCTGTCTCATCTCTACATATGGCTGCAAGCTGTCACCCCGTGTGAGTCCCCCTGATATGAGCATCCAACTGACTGACCAGACGCATGATGGCACGGCCATGGCTCATTCTGACTAGTTTTTGTTCATTTTCTGTATTTTTCTGTTATTTTTTTACTGTTTGGTTCCTAGTTCAGACAGTATGTTCAGGCAGACTAACCCTGTTGTCAAGGTGACGTCCAGTGATGTGACGTGTCCATTGATGACAGACGACAGAGAGGATGACAGTTGGTACCTGCTGTGTCCCCGTGTTTTTGGGGTTGGGGAGCTCTGGGCTGTGAACGTACGGTACCTGGCTGTCAGTGCCTGTTAGAGCTCTGCTCACCTACCTGTCTTGCCTGTCCACACGTCAGACGCCACGTGAACTTTTCACTTGTCAGTCCCAAAAGGTTAACTCTGGAAATCACGATAGATAGATGGATGCAGATGGATAGATGGATGGTTTCCTGGCATTTTTCTGGCATGTCTTGTTGCTCATCTTATGTTGAGTACAATTCCCCCTTTCTAACTTTGTTCTCTGACCACTCGTCACCGTTATTCCTCTTTTTGTTCGACAGGTATGTCAATAAGGCCAGTCATCCACAACCTTGTTCAGGCCTTTGGTGTTTTTACCCTGTTTGCCATGCACCTTCCCACAATTACATCAGGTCTTCATGGATCACCATAACTAAGTCCTTAAAGCCCCTCATAGGTGCTGCCTGGAGGCTCAGAAACTAACTGCCACCAGCAGCATCATAGCTGTGGTTGTCTTTATCTACCTCACAGTGAAAATAAAATTTAAAAAGTCACCTCAGACTCTTATGGTATATATTCAAAGAGCTTATCATTGACTAATTGAATATTAGCATGGGAAATATGGATAATTGACCCTTAACTTGCTTTAGCCTTGATGTGTTCAACAAAAGTCCTTCGTAATACAATAATTTGGCTTCTGTCTCTATTTCACAATACTGCCCTGTGTTCAGGTGGAACTCAAGATGAAGTATAACGACCAGCATTGTAGGGCTAAGGGTCTGCTGTCAGGAAGTCGCTGGTATGAAGTCCAGGCATACAGAGCCCTTAACCAGGCCCTGGGAAGGTGAGTACATAACCCACCTCAAACCCCCTGCGGCTTATAATAGAATGATGCACGCATATCGAGTAGATGATTTCTAGTAAAGGTTACACTGACATGCAGGTGTTAACAAATTTCTGGAACTAGAGCCCTTACATACTGGTAAAAAACACAGTTGTCCTTTGCACTGAGATTTTTCTCGGTTCTGTTTAACCAATCCTGTAAATGTTGCGGAGTTCAGATCGAGTGTCCCTTGTCATTATCCAAAAACAACGGCCACGTGCTCACTTCCCAGCAAATGAACAGGTACAGGGCATCCGGAAAGTATTCACAGCGCTTCACTTTTTCCACATTTTGTTATGTTACACTCTTATTTTGAAATGGATTAAATTAATTAATTTCCTCAAAATTCTACAAACAATAGCCCATAATGACAATGTGAAAGAAGTGTTTGAAATCTTAGCAAATTTAATAAAAAATTAAAAACGTGTACATGAGTATTCACAGCCTCTGCTCAATACTTTTTTGAAGCAGCTTTGTCAGTAATTACTGTCTCAAGTGTTTTTAAGAATGATGTTACAAGCTTGGCACAGATATTTTTGGTCAGTTTTTCATTCTTCTTTGCAGGACGTCTCAAGCGGCATTAGGTTGGATCATGTGGAGCGTAGGTGCAGAGCCATTTTCAGATCTCTCCAGATGTTCAATCAGGTTCAAGTCTGGGCTTTGGCTGGGCCACTCAAGTACATTCACAGAGTTGTCCTGTAGCCACTCCTTTGTTATCTTGGTTGTGTGCTTAGGGTCATTGTCCTGTTGGAAGATGAACCTTCGCCTCAGTCTGAGATCCAGAGCACTCTGGAGCAGGTTTTCAGCTGTGATGTCTCTTTACATTGCTGCATTCATCTTTCCCTCGATCCTGACTAGTCTCCCAGGTCCTGCTGCTGAAAAACATGCTTACAACATGATGCTCCCACCACCATGCTTCACCTTAGGGACGGTATCGGCCAGATGATGAGTGGTGCCTGGTTTGCTCCAGACATGACGCTTGCCATTCAGGCCATAGAGTTCAGTCTTTGTTTCATCAGACCAGAGAATGTTGTTTCTCATGGTCTGAGAGTTCTTCAGGTGCCTTTTTGCAAACAGCCCTGATTGGCGGAGTGCCGCAAAGATGGTTGTTCTTTTGGAAGGTTCTCCTTTCTCCACAGAGAAACACTGGAGCACTGACAGAGTGACCATCGGGTCTTTGGTCACCTCCTTGACTAAGGCCCTTCCCCCCTGATTGCTCAGTTTGGCCAGGCGAGAGTCCTGATGGTTCCAAACTTCTTCCATTTACAGATGATGGAGGCCATTGTGCTCATTGGGACCTTCAGTGCTGCAGATATTTTTCTGTACATTTCCCCAGATCTGTGCCTCGATACAACCCTGTCTCTGAGGTCTACAGACAATTCCTTCATGGCTTGGTTTGTGCTCTGACATGCACTGTTAACTGTTGGACCTTATATAGACAGGTGTGTGCCTTTTCAAATCATGTCTAGTCAACTGAATTTACCACAGGTGGTAGAATCATCTCAAGGATGATCAGTGGAAACAAGATGCACCTGAGCTCAATTTTTAGTGTCATAGCAAAGGCTGTGAATACTTATGTACATGTGCTTTTTTGTTTTTATTTTGAATAAATTTGCTTAGATTTCAAACACACTTTTTTCACTGTCATTATGGGGCATTGTTTGTAGAATTTTGAGGGAAATAATCAATTGAATCCATTTCAGAATAAGGGTGTTACATAAAAAAATGTGTAATAAGTGAAGCACTGTGAATACTTTCCGGATGCACTGTACATGCAGTTTAGCATAGCTGGATGTTTAACTCCAGTACCTTTCGTTAGCATGGCTAGATGTTGTGATTCCAGTCTGTTCCTTTTTCCATAGGTGTATTCGCCACAAAAATGACTGGGGAGCCCTCATTCTTGTGGATGAACGCTTCGGGAACAACCCCAATAAATACATCTCAGGTGCACGTGGTAGAGTGCTAGTGATTTTGAAGTTTGAATTAATATAGATCAAGCAGAATCAATAAATTCAAACATTTCATATACAATAATACAGTTGTAATGGTGAGTATTTATCAATAACAGGTTCCCTGTGTAACTTCAGGTTTGTCAAAGTGGGTGCGTAACCTCGTCAGGCACCACGACACCTTCAGTGGTGCTATACAGTCACTAGTATCCTTCTCCCAGTGCCAGCAGGGGGCAGGAGAGGGCCATGGAACAGGCAGTCAGCCTTTCAACAGCACCACCACCCTGTCTCCAGCCAGTCAGTCTGCAGAAGAAACGTCCAACCATCGCCCCAACCTGAGTCCCAGCATAGACAGCCTTCTCTGGGCCACCGTGCACAACACTACCACCTCTCAGGTCCCAACGGCCGGTAGCCAGCTAGAGGGGAGCAGGCCCTGGGTACCTCCTGCTGCCCCTGTCCCACCTGCTCTGTTGACATGTTCCATCACCAGCACTGGAAATGATGGAGGCACAGGTGTGACATATGTTTAGATATAGGATATGTTTAGATATAGGATATGTTTAGATATAGGATATGTTTAGATATAGGACATGTTTAGATATAGGATATGTTTAGATATAGGATATGTTTAGATATAGGATATGTTTAGATATAGGATATGTTTAGATATAGGATATGTTTAGATATAGGAATTTACATGTGTTTTGATAAAAATCGATGCCTCTATTAACAAGGTGGCATTAAATTGATCTAAGATTTTTGTCACACCATGATTACTTATGGATGAGCTGTTTCATCATTAGGACACTGAAAATTGCCTGCTGAATATTTGGCTTTGCTGTTGTATGTGAATAATTAGTTAGAAATCAGTCATTTCCAACAGTGATAGACATTTACAACATTGTTAATGTCTTGGATATACATTTTAGGAAATTTAATGCCACCTTTTTCTATAAAAAACATAAAATTAATATAATATAGCTAAAATATCAGAGGTTTATAAATAAATAATATGTGACAGCTTCCTTATAGTTAATATTGGCACCTTTACATGATCTCAACCACAACATGTGCATTCCTCAATATTGTTTCATTCACAGAGCTGTGTTATTTATTCATGGGGTGTCCTGGTCAGGTGAATGTGTCCCCAGGAACAGGGACAGTACAGTAGGGCTGGGCAATATATCGATATTATATTGATATCGTGATGTTAGACTGATTATCGTCTTAGATTTTGGATATCGTAATATGACAAAAGTGTTATCTTTTCCTGGTTCTAAAGGCTGGATTACAGTAAAGTGATGTAATTTACTGAATTTACCAGACTGTTTTAGCTTTTCTATTATTTGCCTTTACCCCACTTAGTTATTGTATTCACATCAATGATGATTATTTATCAAAAATCTCATTGTATAAATATTTCTTTGTAAGCACCAATTGTCAACCCTACAATATCACCGCAATATCGATTTTTAGATATTTGGTCAACAATATCGTGATGTTAGATTTTATCCATTTCACCTAGCTCTACAGTACAGTATGTTAGTCTTCAGCTGGATCGACATCTGATATATTCATTAAATTGCAGAAAGAGATTTTTCTGATCCAGAATTCTGTTGGTTTGAGCTCACTGGTTTAAATCGGGTGGGCACTTCTAGAGCTCTATTGTCTGTTGGGTGGTTGCTAAAAGACTGAGCTGTTTGCTCAATTGCATTTTGAAGGGTTGGCGGGGGGTTGCGGGGAAGCTCTATGAGGCTATGGCAGGGCTGGGGGGGTGTCATTACTGTAAGGCTTCTACATGGCTGAGCGGGGCTGTGCCGGGTTTGGCTGAGGTGAGCAGCGCAAGGAGCAGATGTTGGACTGTTGCTTTTAATTAAATCCCATTGACCATTGTTTGTGTTATATTGAGCATGAGATGGAAGTGCTTGGTTCTTTAGGCCCCGCCTCTACAGTGTTCAAATTGAGAGCTAGAATGACATCTTATGCCCACAACACAGCATGATTAGTGTGTTCAAACCCAGCTGTTACTCGGTCCCCAGCTTATGACTCAAAGATGTTGGTATCTTCAATGCATTTTTTCTGTCCTTGGGTCATACCTAGGTTTCTTAAGTTGTCTTCAGGTTGTCTCTCTACAACGTGTATTTTCTATTGACAGGTGACCAGAAGCAGACACAACAACACCTCGTCATTCAAACAAACAATAACCCCAAGGCAGCGAGCCCCATCCTTTCCTCAACCCCACGACCCCTGCACCACCTCTTCACCTCCACCCCTGTGAGCTCTAAAGGCTTGAAGACCCCAATCTTTCAGTCCCGTGGGCGCGCCCACGTCAAGCCTGCTCAGGCTGTAGAGGAGGAAAATGAGGACCGTGTAGGCCTCCTTCCAGGAAAGCAGGCCCACGAGAAACTGAATGGAGTGGTCGTTAACTCTCTGAGCCGGGACCAAGGTCCATTTGTAGACCTTTCCCCGGTGAAAAGACCTACCAACTGTGAGCCAACTGTAGTCGTAGATGATCACACCGTGCTGGACGAAGAGGAAGACCAAAGCATCTTCTTCACTCCTGAGATGTTCGATGAGGAAGAGGAGGAGTTAGAAGAAGAAGAGGAGGTGAACAATGAGCCTCTTTCCTCGACAGTGATAAGGACAAGGCCAGGGATGATGGTGAAGCAGGGGCCAGTGGTTAAATCCGGTCTTGTTATCTCCCCCAACGCAGCCCAGGGGCTTTCAGAGGACCTGAATAGCGCAGAGCAGCGACCCAGTGAGGACACGGGGACAGATACTCTCGCTACGTCAACCAGCAGAGACTGTGGGGCTGTGGGCCAGGCCAGGCAGCAGGGGTGTAACACTGAGATGGGTGGGAATGATGATCCCCGATGGAAAAACGCTCCCAGACAGGAGGACCAAGGTCAGGGAGGAGGAAAGGAGGTGAATCAGAGCCAGGAAAATGGACAGGGCCAGAGTCAAGAAAATGGACAGAGCCAGACCCAGGGAAATGGACAGGGCCAGACCCAGGGAAATGGACAGGGCCAGACCCAGGGAAATGGACAGGGCCAGACCCAGGGGAATGGATTGGGCCAGACCCAGGGGAATGGACAGGGCCAGGGCAGGCTAACAGGCAGTAGGACACACAGACTGTCCAGGTCCAGACAGAAAGTGGCAGGTCCCCCAACACCCAACTCAGGTAAACTAACCAGCTACTTCTCTGTTGTGCCACTGGTTATAACCTTAGATGACTAAGCGCTGTAAACACAGATCAGACACGGCACTCAGTAAGCCAGTTCAGGTCTCGGCTCATGCCCAGCAGGCTGTCGTCCTAGTTCTTTAATCATTATGCCACATCATCAAGCACGGCAGCAAGGGTTGGTTCACTCGTCTGACATTATCCCTTTAAAAAGTACGGACCTAATGAATGTTGCTCAAATAGCCATGTTAACACGCAGTCTTATATATTTTACACATCATTAAAATGCACAAGTAAATGCCTCTTTGTTTTCCTGAAAACATGATAGGATTGTCCCTTGATGTATTTTAATGAGATGTGTTATTTGGAGTAAGAAGGGGGGGGGGCGAGTGTGCCTGGCTACACACCGTCCAAGTGACCCTGGCATTTTACACACAAATGACTGTACATTCCTTTCATAAAATAATTATGGGACTGATATAAACTAGAGGGATTAGAGGGAAGCCTTTTTCAGACACACATGAAACCTCAAGCACTATCATCTTGAGAAACCCACAGTGATCAAAAACTGTACATCAATAAATAATGTAAATAAGTTCTACAATTTGTTATTATTGAAATCAAACAGGCCTTACCAATTTCTTAATTGATCAAATTATATTTTTGGTATACTTACAATTGTATGCAAAAGTCTGGGCACCCCTGACAATTTCCATGATTTTCATTTATAAAATAATTGGCTGTTTGGATCAGCAATTTAATTTTGATCTATCAAATATCTGAAAGACTCAGTAATATTTAAGTAGTGAAATGAGGTTTATTGGATGAACGGAAAATGTGCACTATGCATCCAAACAAAATTAGACAGGTGCATAAATTTGAGCACCCCAACAGAAATAATACATCAATATTTAGTTGAGCCTACTTTAGCAGAAATATCAGCCTCTAGACACTTCCTATAGCCTGTAATGAGTGCCTGGATTCTGGAGGAAGGTATTTTGGACCATTCCTCTAGTAAAACATCTCCAGTTCAGTTAGGTTTAATGGTGGCCGAGCATGGAAAGCACGCTTCAAATCACCCCACAGATTTTCAATGATATTCAGGTCTGGGGACTGGGAATGGCCATTCCAGAACATTGTACTTGTTCCTCTGCATAAATGCCAGAGTAGATTTTGAGCAGTATTTTGGGTTGTTGTCTTGTTGAAATATCCAGCCCTGGCGTAACCTTAACTTTGTGACTGATTCCTCTAAATTTTTCTCAAGTATCTGCTGATATTGAGTGGAATCCATGCAACCCTCAACTTTAACAAGATTATCAGTACCGGCACTGGCCACACTGCCCCACGGCATGATGGAACCTCCACCAAATTGTACTGTTGTTGGCAAGTGTTTGTATTGGAATGCTGTGTTCTTTTGCCGCCATGCAAAATGCCCCTTGTTATGACCAAATTACTCCATCTTTGTTTCTTTAGTCCACAGCACCTTCTTCCAAAATGAAGCTGTCCAAATGTGTGTTTGTATACCTCAAGCAACTCTGGCGTGTGTGCAGAAAAGGCTTCTTCCTTTTACTTGGCCTGCCACATCTGACCTTAACAAGAACTGTGCCTGTGGTCTTCCATTTTCTCATTATGTTCCTCACAGTGGACAATGACAGCTTAAATATCTGCGATTGCTTCTTTTAGCCTTCCCCTAAACCATGATGTTGAACAATCTTTGTTTTCAGGTAATATGAGAGTTGTTTTGAGGCCCTCATGTTGCCACTCTTCAGAGGAGAGTAAAAGAGAACAACAACTTGCAATTGGCCACCTTAAATACCTTTTCTAACGATTGGATGCACCTGTCTATGAAGTTCAAGGCTCAATGAGCTCACCAAACCAATTGTTTGTTCCAATTAATCAGTGCTAGGTAGTTACAGGTATTCAAATCAACAAAATGACAAGGCTGCCCAAATTTAGGCACCTGTCTAATTTCATTTTGATACATCTTACACATTTTATGTTAATCCAATGAACCTTATTTCCCTAATGAAATATTACCTGTGTCCTTCAGTTATTTGATTGATCAAAATGAAATTGCTGATCCAAACACCCAATTGTTTATAAATGAAAATCATGGAAATTGTCAGGGGTGCCTAAACTTTTGCATACGACTGTATTTCTTATTTAATAAAAACATTTTGGATTTGTACATTTGTAATGATGTATTATCTTGAATATCTGAAATAAACAATAGGTTGGGCAACATATACTGGAGGTTTTATCTACATGTATTCCCTGTCTTGCTTAGCTTTTACAGTTGTATTCAATAGTTTGGGCCCCCCTGGAAAAAAAATTATGTTATAATGAATCTTTTAGGGAACAGAAGTTGACCTGACATTTATATGGTACATAATGAAACATGACACCCTTCTGCGCATGTTAATACATGATTACTTTTCATTTTCATAGATTCAAAATATTAAACAAAAGTGTACAGGGAATGAGAAAAGGTTTGGGCATCCTGTCACTTAGTAATTGTTAACATCCTCTTCCAAAAATTTTCTGTAGACATCTATGAGCCTTTCAAGTGTTGTCTTTGGAATTTTTTCCCTTGCTTTCTTGCACAATAACTTTAGCTCAGGGTTCTTGAGTCTCTTTGCATGAACTGCATGTTCTCCCTACAGAGTTTCAACAGTATGGAAGTCTCGAGGCTGAGAAAGCCTTACCAAAACCTTTGTCATTTTTCCTTGTAAATATTTCATGGTTGATTTTGAGTTATGTTGTGGATCATTTTCTTCCTGAAAAATCTGACGATTTTCAGTGTTCAGTGTCCTGACTGACTGTTGGACATTAGCTTGTAGGATTTGTCGATACATAATACAATTTTTGTACCTTTGAACTTATAAATGTAGATGTTAACTACCAGGCACCTAATGCCCATCTTTTAAGATTATATCAGAATTATAAATCCAGTGGAGATGTGTTTAACAAACTGAAAGTGGATAAGTGCTACAGAAACATTGCTAACCAAACAAATATGTTACTTTTAAGTGTAAAATGCACTTAATTTAAAAATGACATTTGTTCCTCTCCCAAACCTTAAAATTAATCTTCATATGTACTTTAAGCATTGTTTACTTGCTTTTTCTCCATAATGCCTCAAACATTAATATAAACATGAAACACTTTACATTCTTGGCACCAGTGATGTTCATAACCCTCTCATAATAAGCCAGTCATTTTGCAGTCAAACATTCAGTTGAACGGTATGTGAACTAGATTCTTGTCTGTGTGCTTTATGTAACCACATGACTCACATGGTATTATTGTACCATTGATTACTGAGAGATGTTTAACTTCTTATACCAAAGTTGCCCTTTTCTGGTAAACAATGGCAGATTTGGATACTAATAAAATCCCCTACATTAGAATGGCTTAGCTACTCAGTAATGTGCTATAATGATGTATTGTGTTCGTAAACACAAAAAGCCCATGTTCATGTAAATTAATATTAGTGCACCAAATATTACTAAAATGACAAGGTTTAAATGAAATGGTGTTCTCACAGTGCATAGCATTCAATGCAATATAATTGCTTCCATTAAACCTTGGAATATGTGTATTGACCAGTTTGTCCATCCTCTTATAGACCCATATGTTTATGGATAGTACAGTAAATAGCACACGTCATGTTATCACATGGAGTATATCCTAACTGTGGAAATGGTTTAGTGACTGAAGAATTCAAATGAATATATTATTAGGATGTTGTGACTCATTGTCATGTATTTAAGGACCTTTTTTCGATGACTGCCCCCTCCGCCCCACGACAAAGAGCAATTATACCAATGGTTAATAAAGCTGAACTGTCGATGAAGGGTTGGAGGCGGATCACTGAAGTCTAAAATTAATAACAAATAGCTTGACAAGAGGTTATCTCGTTAGAACACAAACCTCCCTAACAGTGTCTCGTGTGATTGGTTAATAGAGGAGCTTCCGTGTACGGCAGTGCCTTAGCTTCATTAGTTAACATAATTGTATGTAGAATGTGGCCAAGCTTGTCGTTAGCATCAGTAATGCTAGGCGGAAAAGGGTGAGCAGATGTCAGAAAGTATCCTAATAGGCACTGTGGTTATTGGAGCGCTGATGATCCTCATATCACATTTTATTAACCTAATTCAGCCCTTTATGTTTCCTTATGAATTTACAACAAATCAATTAGCTTATTTGTATAAAAGGCAATTTGTAAATATAATTTCCAGGTTATTGATAGCGGCAAAACATTTTTTCCATGTTTTTTACAAAGCTATTTGAGGTTATTGGCATATTGAATTTTTTTTTCTTCAATTGACAGGTCACAGGCCTGAGGTTCTTGTTTCTACTCAGGCAAAGCCAGGGAAAGAAAGTAGTTTGCTTCATAAAACCCAGGCTAAGAACCAGGCCCTGACTTCAGTCAGCTGCCAACAGAAAGGAAAAGGCAGGACAAGAGGTAGGCTGCCCTCTTTACTCACCTCTAATGTCCCAGTCCAACCCCTGAACATAGGCTTACTGGTCCAGGAAAGTAAAGCCAGATCTGCTAGTGTGGCCGGTGCTAGGACTGAGAGAGGGCAGGCTAAATCATCACAAAAAGACAAGGCTTCTACCAGGCCCCGGACTATTAGCATTGCTAAGGGGCCACAGGACTCTTTCCAGTCTGAATCCAGCGACAGGGCCAGGGGACAGGATGATGTTTCCAAGCCAGAGAGCTGTGGCAGGAAATACAGTGGGCAGAGTGTTCCAGAGCTGAAGAGATCAAGGGCAAATGACACACCGATGGCCTCCTCTCGAGTCACAAGCACCTCTAAGGCCTGTACCTTATTATTAAACCCTCCGGATTTATCAACGGACAGGCCTGTTAGTCAGGACTCACTTGTTGAAGGTGAGCCTGTTCACAGCACACTCTAAGTTGGTCATTCAATATCCCATTTTGTTGGCAGGTGTATCTGTTTATTTTCAAACGTTGGAACAAGACCATGTATCTGTTTTGATCGTTTAGTCATCAAGGTGCAGAGGGCCCGTAACGACAGGAGGAGGGCCAGCAGGGCATCTCAGAGAAGGAAGGTGTGTTAGGAACCTCAGCACTAGTTAATCACAGGTTATGTGTGGAGGTATTATGGGAGGTGGATGCAAATCATCAAGTATTGTTTTCCAGATTGCACAGGACCAAAAACCCTGTTCCAGAGGAATGGACTGTGCTGTATGTGGGCAGGAGCTACTGTCCCTGGCAGAAGGTATATGATTGTCGCAAATAAAGATCCTTGATTGACTGATCAGAATTAGAGTTCCCCCTTTTGACTGTCTAGATACGCTGCAGAGCACCATGTGTGACCTGGAGCAGATAGCCATGCTGAAAGGCACCAGGGGGTGGGGGGCCACCGCAACAGGTCCAGCCCAGTGTCCGTGCCTCCCACTCGGGCTCATGCAGCCTCACCACTCCTCTACTCTGTTGGTGGTCCAGAGCTTTCCAGCCCTACAGGCCCTGAGGAGCAGTCTGACAGCGTACAGGGAGAACAACACCACAGGTGGGTCTAAAATAAATAGTACTGTCTTTAGAGGAGCAACACATAGAACATTGTGGCCTTCAGCAGTCCAGTGATCTCAGCTTCTAGTTCCAGTGCACAAATCTGACCCACTCCTCTGTGAGTCGAAGCTTTTTGTCCCAATCACTAAAGCATAAAAGGGATAATATACTGTGTCTTCATTAATAATGGAAGGGTAGATTTGCACTATGTTTTCTTCCAGAAACATTTTTTGGTGCTTATAAAAGTGTATTCCATTGGACAAGAGAAACCGCCTCGTTCTTTTGTCAATGTCATCAAGAGGTGTGGTCATGTCATAAAGCATGTTGATTTACTGGTTGCTAAATGTCTACAAAGTTTGGCTTATTTATGTTCATGTGTGTAAAGCACTGAATAGGGAATTGTGCCATTTAAATTTTCAAATACAGTATACATTTAAGATATAAAATACTATGTGTTTTCATGTTTTTCTGAGCCACATGGAACAAAAGTTTAAGTTAAACATGTTAGGGACAGCAACTAGGAAATACAACCTGTCCATTTGGTGAATCTCAGTTAGTCATCTCACCTTTCACAGAACCATTTCAAAGCTAAATGGGAGGAGAAACTTCGCTCTTAAATACTTAACGGATGTCAGAATAAAGAACTGCTTGGGAGTCATTACCTCATGCTCTATCAACTCCCTGTCATACAATTTCTGATAACATCATTCTATCCATACATACAGTATGTGGATACACTTTACAGTGGTGCTTGAAAAATGGTGAACCCTTTAGAATGTTCTATATTTCTGCATAAATACTACCTAAAACATCAACAGATTTTGACACAAGTCTTAAAAGTAGATAAAGAGATTCCAATTAAACACTTCCTCAATCAATATATGCCAGAATATAATATTTTTGTCTAGTTTGTTTAATTGGGTTATCTTTACCTTTAAGACTAGTGTGAAAATCCAATTATGTTTTAGGTCTAACATATGCAGTAATATAGAACTTTCTAAAGGGTTCACAAACACATTGGAGCACCACTGTAGCTAACCAACCGTCTAGCACCACTGTAGCTAACCAACCGTCTAGCACCACTGTAGCTAACCAACCGTCTAGCACCACTGTAGCTAACCAACCGTCTAGCACCACTGTAGCTAACCAACCGTCTAGCACCACTGTAGCTAACCAACCGTCTAGCACCACTGTAGCTAACCAAC
>JACXGM010013568.1:11828-22959 GCA_016801145.1 Umbra pygmaea | reverse complement strand
CCAAGCTGCGTTGTCTGACACGAACGAGGGGAGCGCAAACACCGGAGTCACGGCCTCCCAGTCCTCTGCTATGGCACAACTCCTTGGGGAGCACTATACCACTCAATGCGAGGCTGGCATCAATGCAGAACTTCAGAACTTTCTAAGGGAGACTCCCCCACCCCTGGATTGCATCCCTACCGACTGGTGGAAAGTGAACAAAATAAGGTTTCCCGGGCTGGCCAAGTTAGCGCGGAGGTACCTGTGCATCCCGGCAACGTCAGTCCCCTCAGAGCGGGTGTTTTCAGCAGCTGGACTAACGGTCACCAGGTTACGGTCGCGTCTGACCCCTGATCATGTCAACATGCTTATATTCCTCAACAAAAATCAGTAGACATGATGTTATGGGAGTTACTAGTTATTTTTTCTCTAGGCTTTGTTTATTAGCCTATTTGTTAAGTAGTGTAATTGTTAGGTAAGCTAACTTCCCTCTCTCGACTTCGTGCCTTCAATAGTTTTGAGTTACATTTTGAAAACCTGTCACATCTGTTATAACTGTATGTTTTTGGTTAAGTTATTGTTTAACATGATTATTTTTTGTTATTTTTTATTTTGGGACAAACGATAGTCTCTGTTTAAGGACGCCGGCTCGCAGCTGCAGGTTCCGCTGCTTTTAGAGCACCGCAGCGCATAATAATCTTCAAGTTTAGAATAAACAAAGGTCCAGTTTAACTGATACAAGTTGTTCTTCTTGTAATAAAGGTCTCATAGTCAAAAAACAAGCTGTATGTGTATTTATTTTCAATGCATTTTTCGTTTATAACAAGTTAAATAAATAATTAATTTTAATACTAAAATATTAATGATTAATCGATAGTTGATCGTTAATTCTTCCGACGATCGACTAAGAAAATGTAATCAAATGCCCACCCCTACTGGGAGCAGCTCAGTAGTAGTGGACTCTGGGAACAGCTCAGCAGTAGAGGACTCTGGGAGCAGCTCAGTAGTAGTGGACTCTGGGAACAGCTTAGCAGTAGAGGACTCTGGGAGCAGCTCAGTATTTGAGGACTCTGGGAGCAGCTCAGTAGTAGAGGACACTGGGAGAAGCTCAGCAGTAGAGGACTCTGGGAGAAGCTCAGAAGTAGGGGACTCTGGGAGCATCTCAGAAGTAGAGTACTCTGGGAGCAGCTCCGTAGTAGTGGACTCTGGGAACAGCTAAGCAGTAGAGGACTCTGGGAGCAGCTCAGTAGTAGTGGACTCTGGGAACAGCTTAGCAGTAGAGGACTCTGGGAGCAGCTCAGTAAACAGCAGCCTCGGGTAGCCTAGCAGCCTTGGGTAGCCTAGTAGCCCCGGGTAGCCTAGCAGGTTCTAGCTCATCACTTAGCCTCACCTTCATTAGCGTCTCTAACCAACCTGCTGGCCGCTCCTCTAAAGGCTGCTAAGGAGTGGTGTTGTAATTGTACCAGTTCCCTCTCGGCTGCTCCTTTGATAGTTTAACCTCTTCTGTTAGCATGGCCTCTGTTAACTTAGCCTCTCTGGTAGCATAGGATCTGGCTCATCACTTAGCCTCACCTTCTTTTTTCTCTTCGTGTTAAAAGCCACTCTGTGTTCAGGTTACTTCGTGGCTCATTGTTGGATATTATGAGTAGGATCCTTGTTCGCTGTAATGTGGTGAAGTATGTGTATATTGAAGAAGTATATTGAAAGAAGTACATTGTATATGCATTTGAATTTAGAGAAGGCTTTTACGCACAGAAATAGTTTATTTTGAACCAATCAACCTTTGCGCCTGTCTCTCACACCACACACACAAAACGTGACAGACTGCTATTTAAAAAAGGCTTTGCGCACCGTTCCTACGTCTATTTTTTTCCTCTACTCAGTCATGGCATTCAAATCAGAGCATAGCGGAAAGCCAATGGGAATGCTTGTAGGCTGTCCTACTACACATGGATCGCACACGGTGTTACGTACCAAATTATTGCATTTCATGACAGCTAGCATCAGGGCTCTACACTAACTTTTTTCCGAAGGAGTATATGTACTTCTAAATAAAAAACAGTCGGAGCACAGAAATAAATTTAGGAGCGTATTGAAAAATGTTCAAGTAACACAAAATTCATACTTTTTCTTTTCCCCAGTGTTTTTCCCACATTTCTCTCACTTTGACTGCACTGCGTTGTCACAGAAAACTACTGCAGTTGGTGCATGACTCTTTACGGAATGTGGGAGTTGTAGTTTTTTTAACAATTAGAATCGGGGGAAAAATGCATTATGGTAGGAAAGTCATTTTTCCTTGTCTCACATGTCTATTTTTAGGACCTAATTCTCGTGAAATGGGGGCACTGTAGAGCCCTGGCTAGCATGCTCTCCCAGTTGGTTATGTTGAACATTGTTTAGATTTTTTTCTGCACTGTTGTTATCAGTATGAATTAAGTTTGGCAATGTTATGAAATCTAACATAACTTCCCAAGTTTGATAGATAGTGTGGGTTGTGCGTATCAATCGTGGGTTGTGCGTATCAATCGTGCATGTGTAGTGATAGGCTGTTATATTTGGGGCTATATGTTAAAAGTAAGACACTGATTGGCCAAAACAAAATGGCTGGATGATTTCAGCTGGCTCCTGTTTTCATTGGCGGAACAGCAAGCGTTTTCACCATGAATATGTGAATGAGCCCTAACGTACACACTATTCGCGTTCGGGCCGATGGCTCAATTCATTTAAATGAAGGAAAGTGGGTGAGTGAGTGGCTCACACTGAGACTATGTGTGGGGGCTATCAGGACTACTCCGTTGGTGGCATTGCAGGTTGACACGGGGGAATTACCGCTGAGCTTGAGGTGGGATCGGTTGGCATTTGCATATTGGACAAGGTTGAAGGGGTGTGGAAACAGTCACCATGCTGTCATGGCGACCAGGTGAGTGTTGGGAGAGGGGTGTGGGTAGGCAGAGGACGTATATGTGGATGATTGAGCCGAAAGCTGCAGAGTATGAACTAGGGGGGATTGCGATTGGCCCAGCAATTGCATTGGGGGCTGTTCCGCCGTGGCTGTTCTCGATGCCAAGTGTGGATTTGGACATGATTGAGAAAAGGAGGGAGTGGGGCAGAAGAGATGTAAGTATGTGTGTGGAAAGGTATGTCAGTGGTCGGTTTTCTGAATTTTTAAGGGTGTATACGGATGGGTCTAAGGCGGCAATTGGTGGTAGGGTGGGTGCAGGAGTGCATGTCCCTGAGTACAATATCAGTTTGTGTCAAAGAGTGACAGATAATGTCTCTGTGTATACGGCAGAGATGATGGCTGTGATCGTTGGGTTGGAGGATGTGACACCAGGTAGGGTAGTGATATGGTGGGACTCAGCAGCAGTGTTAAGTAGTGTGAAGATTGGTAGGTCGGATAGGGAGGATTTGTTGGGTGAGTTGATGGGAATATTGTTGGGGTTGGAGCGACGAAGGGTGGATGTGAGATTTTGCTGGGTTCCCTCGCATGTTGGAGTGGATGGTAATGTGGGGGCTGACTCGGTGGCCAAGTGTGCCGCAAGAAGGGCTGAGGTAGACGTTCAGGTAGCGTTGGGGCGCAGGGAGGTCAAGTCTTTGATACGGGCTGCAGGGATTGAGGAGTGGAGAGGCAGTGGGGTGCAGGTGGGAAGGGAAGGTTTTTCCATAATGTACACAGGTCAGTGAAGGAGGAGATGGGAATGGTGGGGTGTAGGAGAGAGGAGGTGGTGTGGAGTAGGTTGAGGTATGGTCACTCAGGTTTAAATGACACGTTGAGATTAGTGGCAAAACATGATACAGGTTTGTGTGAGGGGTGTATGGTGTTGGAAACGATGGAGCATGTGCTGTTTTTCTGTGAAAGGTATGATGTTGAGAGGGAGATATTTTATAGTAAGGTTAGGGAGGCTAAATGGGCATGGGACCTGGTGGGGGTGCTTGGGGGGGGTAGAGGGAAGGAGGTTGTACTAAAGGCTTTATTTATTTTTCTTAGGACCACTGGGTTGTATATGAGGATATAGAAGGGAGGCTGTGACCGGCCTCACACTCCAGTGCAGTAGGTGGCGGTACATGCACCATTAGTTTTAAAGAAGTGAGTGGCTCACTGGGTAATGCATCGGTGGTGTGAGGGGTGAATGAAAAGTTCAGATTTCCAAACTGTATGGAATTACCCACGACAATTGCGTCAGACCGACCAATCACGGACCTTGTGTAGGTGGGTGTATCTTGTCCATGTTCTAACAGATAACTTTGGTACATTCACTAAGGTTCCATTGTAGTCAGCTAGCATAACATTGTGTCAAACATCACGCACACAAACACTGCCACTTTGGGTGAATCGAGCGGGGATAAGCAAATGTCTAGCAAATAGCGTGTACTCACAATAAGGGTGGTGGAATGGCGGTTGGCCCACGGAGCGAAAGCGTTAGAAACTCGGCTACCACTTTTATAAAGCGGCTGCTGCCGGCGGTTAGCGAGAATCCGTGTTTGCGATGAGGACAGCCGGCGGTCCGTTGACTCATTGCTATTTGACTCATCAGACAGGTTTCTCACTCACTTTGTAATTTTTTTTTCATATGTTTGCCATTGTTCTAATTTACGTCAATTTCTAAGGAAATTTAATTTGTCTATCTACTCGATTTTGATTTATATTAGCTCGATAATTCTGTTAGCAGAAGAAAGTAGGCCCTATTAACATGACAAATACCTATGCACATTTTGTGAAACAGCCTTTCATCTGCGGGTCAGGAAATATTTACTTTGATAGTAAATGTAGCCTCTCTAGCAATGCACGTGCAAACTATACTGCAGTACCTTCTTTCTATATTTTAGGCTTGGGTGTGGGCTTCTGAATACAACTTTGTCCAAATTGTTGTTCAGTTGTAGATGAGTAAAAAAAATTTAGCAAATCAATTCTGCCTGGATAGTGATTCCCAACCATGGGTACTAGGACCCCTGGTGGTTCAGTAACTAAAAACATTTGAGAAACACTGGCCCAGGGAGTTTATATGGAAGTTTGAGATAAAAAGTGGAATCACAAAAAATGAAACAGAAATCACAGAATTTGGAATATAATAAAACGGAATAATCTAAAAAATAAAACATATTTTATTGTCACACTTGGATGTGACAGAGCAGGGAGGAGCATTCTTGATATTTAATGAACAGGTGAAGGTGGAAACGACTGAGCTGCTTCTGTTGAACTATATTGTGCATTGGAACTGCACAATGTCTATATATTATATACAAGTGCTCTTAACGCGGCACTGACGCGATAGTAAAATATAGCATACGCCTTGTTCAACAATGAACGTAAACATACCGTACAACACATAACGAGTTGAAGGCTCAATCAAATGTGTACACTCACAACAGAACAACAGCACCGGACTCACGATGGTACAGCATTTCCAGTACTCCTCTCCTCCAATACAGAAGTAGTCACTCACAATAATGCGCGCCGAACCTCCGGATCGCTGGGGTCAAATAGGCATCTTGATTACTCATTACGCACTGGTGTGGATAGTTAACTAGTGCACCATTCATGCGCAATGAGTAACCAAGTGCCTACCAATCCTCCAGCGCCCAGAGGCCGGCGCCCAACAAAACACATACACAAGACAATACATAATAAACATGCCACAAAACATTAAATTCCTTCCATTTCGTGACATTTATAGTGCCCTACTAAGCGCATCTGCCTCGTCATAGCAATGTTTGTGCTAACCAGCAAAAAAAACGAGGCGTAAATTTACCCCTTTTTAAGCAATACTCGCTTTGCACGATGGATCGCTGCTGCTCATTAATCACTGTGAGTTCTAAACACAGGAATATGACTTTACATGTCACAGGTTGACTTGTCATGCCACAGGCATGTTGCAGAAGTGGAGTGCTTTTGTTAGTGAGAGTGTGTAAAGTTTTTTCTACATTTCACCTAAATAATGAAACCATCTGCTTTCTTGAGGCTAAGAAAGCAGTCCCTTCCCATTTTCAGAAAACTTACCTTTTCAAAGAGTACCTAAAAGAACTGTGCAACCACCCCACTGTTGCCTCCATGAACTAATGCTTGTGATATTTGTGTTTTCTTTTTTCTAGCGCAGACTTTTCTAATAGCTACACCACTGAGTAGGATGTACTTACCGAGGGCCGTGTTTATTCCATTCACATATTCTCTCTAACTGTAAGAGGCTCTGGAGTATAGAGTCTACTAAACCCATTAAATGTAAATGTCTATACCGTACTATTTAGACTTGAGTGTTTCCATTTTACTGAATCAGCAACAACAAACATATTAAGCTACAGCACAAAACTGTCATTCAAAATGTAATGTAGAAAGCTTACAGTATAACAGAAATGTATTCTTCTTTAGTTGGTATTGTAGTACTGCTTAATAAGAGCACCCAAGAGCAGATGTCAGTACAGAACAGAACAGAGCAGTGTAGGACTGCCACTACCTTTTCACTAAACACTATGTTTCAGTGTCAAGGCAGAAACACCTCAAACCAACACACACATAGCAGCAATTACCGTACTCTTCTTAGACACAGAAATACATAGTATGGTGGGAATTCAATGCAAGGCAACTTAAGGAGCACAGAAACTACACTGTAAGGATACGACAAATTAGACCAGGGGGTCGAGCAGATTCAATCCCACTTGTGGCTTTCTGGCTGCGGTATTTATAGATTTCCTCATCACCAGTTAATGAAATATTGTCATTTTTAAATGAATGGAGCCAAGCAAGATGCAGAAATAGGTGTTTAGGACTGGGCCTGTATCAGACAGATATTATATGGTGTCATTTTAAATTCGACCTTTCACTTCAATATGAAAACCCACAATCCGTCTTTATTGTCAAATTGGTTTATTCAAAAACTGGCTTGCTGGTATGTTTCATTGACAGCCAGAAATTATTAACAATAAAAATCCAATGGCCACAAACATTCTATTACCCTACTTTTCTCCCCTCACAATCATGGCCAAATCCCCTTTAAGCTTTGTCACACCGGCCACCGGTCTCAAGTGCAGGATGGTCGAAGTTCGATCCCATGCTTCTTCCAGGCATGTGTCGCCAAGCCATTTGATTCAAGCTGGTACATATATAGGAGGATTACTAAGTAACCAACTATACAACCGTGATTTAATTCACAGTTGCCCGACCTGCACACAAGGTCTTGCTCGAAAGTGACGTGACAAGGTAATTGTGTCTACCTATCCATCTATCCCGGGCAACACTGTACCATCACAGTTTTGCCTGTCCCTCATAACCCATATTTAAACGTTAAGGTAAAATTAATGAATGAATAAATTTGTTTTTTTCTTAAAAACACCTATCTTATTATTAGCTGACAAGACCTCCAATAGCTGCCTGGCACCGTTGATGGGCCAGCTGTCATGGTTAGTGGCAGGAAAGGAGTGAATATGTGTGTGGACTGAACACATTCCAATAAAGAAGGAAAAACTGCTGGCTGAACTCAGCTTTAGCATCTAGATAATTATATAGAAAATATAAATATGCATAGAAAAGAACTGATACAAAACACTAGAACCTCTGTTTACCATACAAGGCTAACATTCCCTGTAACCACACTCTATTATCTGGTTTCCTTGTTTTCACTTCTTAGTTGGTGGTTGCCCTTAACAGCAACAAACAATCACTTTCCCCTGTTAAGTTGAGCATAACATGTTCCTGCAAGGGACATTAGTTCCTGAACAGGGCAGGAGAACCAGTTTACATCAGTGAAGCATTGTAACACATCAAACCAATCAAAATGCCTCTCTTGAGCAGAGCTTAACACAGAGCACAAAACAAAAACCTCAAATCAATGAAATACCTTGCTTGGACAGAACGTAATACACAGAGCTTCTTCAAAATGGATGTTAGGAATTTTGCATCCACTATTGTAAAGATTTTTGGTAATAAAACATTATTGAAAAACAAATGGAATGACAACCACTTTTTTAAAGGGCCAGGAAGATTTGGCTCCCCAAAACTACAGATATTACAGTATTAGAGACAGATATACAGCTCTGGAAAAAAATTAAGAGACCACTGCAAAATCATCACTGTCTCTGGTTTTACTATTGATAGATAGGTGTGTGTTGGGTAAAAAAAACGATTCCATAAACTACTGAGAACATTTCACTGAGAACATTCAGAGCATCTATTTGCATAAAATTACATCTGGTCAAAATAAAAAAGATGCAGTGAATCTTGAATTGTACAAGTAAATATGTTCATATACATTTTTAAACAACACACCACTAATGTGTTAATTTTGCAAGCGTTCAGAAATCAATATTAGGTGGAATAATAATAATTGTATTATAATTAAAATAATTGAATTTCATGCGTCTTGGCATGCTTTCCACCAGTCTTTCACATTGATGTTGGGTGATTTTATGCCACTACTGGTGCTTATATTCAAGCAGCTCAGCTTTATTTGATGGCTTGTGACCATCCATCTTCCTCTTGATCACATTTATTTAAATGGGATTGACTTAAGAAGAATTTGCAGTGGTTTCTAAATTTTCTCCAGAGATGTATATTGTATAAGCAGACAATCAACCACAGAACAACACACACACACAAGTTGACCCTGATACTCACCAGGATGGGAAAGCCGGTGAGGAAGTCATAGATGAAGACGATGCCGCTGATCAGATATGTGATCTGCAGTGAGGTCTTGAGGGGCTCGGAGCCATCGATAGAAGAGCGCCGTTTACCCTGCGCGTCTTCCACAACGATGGTGGGCACGTTGAACTTGTTCTTGTCAGCCTTGTGGCCCGCGTGAATGGAGAATGTCTGGAACAGAGCGATGCCGATACAGATAATGCCCATGGCCACGCTGCCGCTGATCAGCAGCAGGAAGCAGACGCCGAAGCCCAGGCCGATCTCTGTGACGATGAAGCGGCAGTCGCGGGCGTAGAAGCGGTCGATGGTGTCATGCCAGCCTACAGCGGGCAGCGTGGACAGGATAAAAGACACCATCCAGATGCCCATCACTGTGTGTACTGCCTGCTTCTTGGTGTTGCTCAGCCTGCATGCGAGGGAGAGGGAGACAGTAAAGAGCATGGATCTTGATTGGCTATAGACAAGATGTATGCATGTAGTATGATCTTGATTGGCTATAGACAAGATGTATGCATGTAGTATGATCTTGATTGGCTATAGACATGATGTATGCATGTAGTATGATCTTGATTGGCTATAGACAAGATGTATGCATGTAGTATGATCTTGATTGGCTATAGACATGATGTATGCATGTAGTATGATTGTAATTGACTATAGACATAATTTATGCATGTATTATGATCTTGACTGGCTATAGACAGGATGTACGCATGTAGTAAGATCTTGATTGGCTATAGACAGGATGTATGCATGTAGTATGATCTTAAATAGCTATAGACATAATTTATATATGTAGTATGATCTTCATTGGCATATAGACAGGATTTATGTATGTAGTATGATATTGATTGGCTTTAGACAGGATGTATGCATGTAGTATGATCATGATTGGCTATAGACAGGATGTATGCATGTACTATGATCTTGATTGGCTATAGACAGGATGTATGCATGTACTATGATCTTGATTGGCTATAGACAGGATGTATGCATGTAGTATGATCTTGATTGACTATAGACAGGATGTAGGCATGTAGTATGATCTTGATTGGCTATAGACAGGATGTATGCATGTAGTATGATCTTGATTGGCTATAGACATAATTTATGTATGTAGTATGATCTTGATTGGCTATAGACATAATTTATGTATGTAGTATGATCTTGATTTGCTATAGACATGATTTATGCATGTAGTATGATCTTGATTTGCTATAGACATGATTTATGCATGTAGTATGCACAGCCTACAAAGTGGACCATCCTATCTACAGTAATCGTTTTTAAATTCACTTTGAGGGAGGGGGACATTTGAAAGTAAACAGAGGGCACTCTAATGACACTTCCACAATAGATAAATAATCTCAGTTTTATTATGCTGTATGTACTTTTCTATTGAAGAGAGAAAATAAATCTGTGGAAATAGTTTTTTAAGAACCAGATCATTTTGTATATCACCTCCTTCTGTGTATTTCAAGGGTTTTCCCTCACCTCTAAGTAATTTTTTAAGCCCAGTAATTTGCTCAGAGTTTGTGTCCTCTAGCTGAATGATTTGTCTACGTGCACAGCATTAATCTAAAAATACAGTGGGCCGCTGGGTTGTTTTTCCTTTTAAGACATCAACAAGAGGTGACAAGTGCTTTACGTGAACTAAGATGCACAAACAGCTGCAGTACACAGAAGCACATTTCAACACGATCTGCAATACTCAAGCAGAGTCTTTGTACATTGATATACTCTATACTCTATGAAGAATTAGTCTGTGAGTGGAGGAAGCACTGTAAATACAACATTTTGAGGGGGTTAAATAGAGCCTAAACCTGGCTCACAATCACCAAACTGCACTATCATCACAGTACTCAATACTATCAGATGGTACTGGCTATCATCAGACGGTACTCGCTATCATCAGACAGTACCAAACACTATCAAACAGTACTCATTATTAACAGACGGTGCTCACTATCATCAAATGTTACTCACTATTAGAAGATGGTACCCACTATCATCAAATGGTACTCATTATCATCAGACAGTACTTGCAGTCTTTAAAAGGGTACTCACCATCATCAGAAGGTACTCACTATCATCAAATGTTACTCACTATTAGAAGATGGTACCCACTATCATCAAATGGTACTCACTATTAGAAGATGGTACTCACTATCATCAAATGTTACTCACTATTAGAAGATGGTACCCACTATCATCAAATGTTACTCACTATTAGAAGATGGTACTCACTATCATCAAATGTTACTCACTATTAGAAGATGGTACTCACTATCATCAAATGTTACTCACTATTAGAAGATGGTACCCACTATCATCAAATGTTACTCACTATTAGAAGATGGTACCCACTATCATCAAATGTTACTCACTATTAGAAGATGGTACCCACTATCATCAAATGTTACTCACTATTAGAAGATGGTACTCACTATCATCAAATGTTACTCACTATTAGAAGATGGTACCCACTATCATCAAATGTTACTCACTATTAGAAGATGGTAC
>JACXGM010013568.1:0-11728 GCA_016801145.1 Umbra pygmaea | reverse complement strand
GTACTCATTATCATCAGACAGTACTTGCAGTCTTTAAAAGGGTACTCACCATCATCAGAAGGTACTCACTACCATCAGATGGTACTCATCATCAACAAACAGTACTAGCCATCATCAGACGCTATTCACTATCATCAGACTGTATTCAATGCTATCAGACAGTTTCAGATAAATAGGGGAGATGTATACATTAACTTTTTGTTAGAAAGACCTGGAGAATATGTGTGAGGGTCCAAATGTGGATGGGTGAGAAAACATATGACAGGCAGAAGGGACAGAATATGGATAGTGCATGTTCACCTTTTTTGTAATACCTGTAAATGTTATTCTGGAGACAGATCGGACCTCAAGGCAAAAATTATGTAATTGGTCAACTCAATGTTGACATTGGGAAACTTGAAATTTAAAATAGTATGGGTAAGTAAAGATATTGGAGGAGTGGTAGACTATGGTTTTAATATACTTGCTGGGTTTTTGTTTATGCTGTTCAGAAATTTAAGACAGAGTCTATAGCTCAATTGTGTTTGTTAAAAGGTGAGTACAGAACCAAAAGAAATAAAGTGAATGCAAGTGGAAAAAATATACACAACTAGAGAATGTGATCTGCACAAGCACAGAACCTTCCAGATCGTAAGTGGGACTAAAAGTTAGAGAAAAGCCAGATCAGCAGCCACTTTTTCTTTGCATATAAAGTGCATTATCATTATTATCTACAATCAGAGTTGTATTCTTATTTTTTTAAATAGGAAAATATTGTTTAATAAAACATTTCCTGAATGTTTGAATAAGATTATGTTTAATGCTTTTTTGGACAGGAAATATGATTGACAGAGGAGAACGTTTTTGCCAAAAGAGCAGTTGGACTTTAAACTCACAATGCAGCATTACATGTGTACAGGAGGAAGTGTTTAGACCGATGGAACACCCTAACGCACAAACATAGTTTCATTTAATTAACATTTAATAACATCTCTATCTTCACTCTTGTTAAAGTGTGTTACGGGTTGATGGCTAATTAGTCACTCCTGATCGTAGTTAATTTTCATTTAATTTCATTTAACCAGGGACACACATTGAGACACAGGTCTCATTCACAAGTGTGCCCTGTTGAAAGAGGGTCTTGTTTGGAAAGATTAAAATGAAAAACTGTGTTTGTGTGTTCAATTGGCATGCAAACTCTATTCTGATAGCACACGAAACACAGTTTACTAATTATATAGATACAGTGGGGAGAACAAGTATTTGATTCACTGCCGATTTTGCAGGTTTTTCTACTTACAAAACATGTAGAGGTCTGTAATTTTCGTTATAGGTACACTTCAACTGTGAGAGACGGAATCTAAAATTCAGAAAATCACATTGTATGATTTTTAAATAATTAGTTTGCATTTTATTGCATGACATAAGTATTTGATCACCTACCAACCAGTAAAAATTTCAGCTCTCACAGAGTTTTTCTTTAAGAAGCCCTCCTGTTCTCCACTCCTTACCTGTATTAACTGCACCTGTTTGAACTTGTTACCTGTATAAAAGACACCTGTCCACACACTCAATCAAACAGACTCCAACCTCTCCACAATGGCCAAGAACAGAGAGCTGTGTAAGGACATCAGGGATAAAATTGTAGACCTGAACAAGGCTGGAATGGGCTACAGGACAATAGGCAAGCAGCTTGGTAAGAAGGCAACAACTGTTGGCGCAATTATTAGAAAATGGAAGAAGTTCAAGATGACTGTCAATCTCCCTTAGTCTGGGGCTCCATGCAAGATCTCACCTCGTGGGGCATCAATGATCATAAGGAAGGTGAGGGATCAGCCCAGAACTACACGGCAGGACCTGGTCAATAACCTGAAGAGAGATGGGACCACAGTCTCAAGGAAAACCATTAGTAACACACTACGCCGTCATGGATTTAAATCCTGCAGCACATGCAAGGTCACCCTGCTCAAGCCAGCGCATGTCCAGGCCCGTCTGATGTTTGCCAATGACCATCTGGATGATCTAGAGGAGGAATGGGAGAAGGTCATGTGGTCTGTTGAGACAAAATTAGAGCTTTATGATCTAAACTACACTCGCCGTGTTTGGAGGAAGAAGAAGGATGAGTACAACCCCAAGAACACCATCCCAACCGTGAAGCATGGAGGTGGAAACATCATTCTTTGAGAATGCTTTTTTGCAAAGGGGACAGGGCGACTGCACCATATTTAGGGGAGGATGGATGGGGCCATGTACCTTGAGATCTTGGCCAACAACCTCCTTCCCTCAGTAAGAGCATTGAAGATGGGTTGTGGCTGGGTCTTCCAGCATGACAACAACCCGAAACACACATCCAGGGCAACTAAGGAGTGGCTCTGTAAAAAGCATCTCAAGGTCCTGGAGTGGCCTAGCCAGTCTCCAGGCCTGAACCCAATAGAAAATCTTTGGAGGTAGCTGAAAGTCCGTATTGCCCAGCGACAGCCCCGAAACCTGAGAAGGTTTGTATGGAGGAGTGGGCCAAAATCCCTGCTGCAGTGTGTGCAAACCTGATCAAGAACTACCGGAAACATATGATCTCTGTAATTGCAAACAAAGGTTTCTGTACCAAATATTGAGTTCTGATTATCTGATTTATCAAATAGTTATGTCATGAAATAAAATGCAAATTCATTATTTAAAAATCATACATTATGATTTTCTGGATTTTTGTTTTGGATTCTGTCTTTCACAGTTGAAGAGTACCTATGATAAAAACTACAGACCTCTACATGCTTTGTAAGTAGGAAAAAACCTGCAAAATTGGCAGTGTCTCAAATACTTGTTCTCCCCACTGTAAGGGGAAAAAAGACTCAAATAAATCGAATGTCATGTCACAATAATTAACAGATGTATGATTAACATGAATAATGAATTTGTCTTTTTTGTGTTTGTATATCAAATTATACCAAGATTTCTACTGAAAATAGTAATGAAAGATTTAAAGATGAACAGCAGTCACAGTCAAAAAGCTCTGTTCATCCTGTCTTTAAAATTGACCTCAACTTGTCTGAGATATATGAGCCATGGGATGGTCGAAATGGGGATATATCTACATATCCACATCAAATGCAGACATTTTGAAAATTAGACAGAATGTAATTGCAGTTATTTTAAATTGTTACAACATCATTCAAATTTACAAGGATTAAAATGTGTTAGCTTGGTCTAATTGCTCCTTAAAGGAGAGTCTACAGAATGCTGTAGCCTACAGGTGTAAACAACTGAAATGAGTTTCACCTGCACTTGACTTGCAATTAAATCACTCTAGAGATGGGTTCATCTGTAAGGGATTGTTCTGAGTGTTGTGATGATCTAAATGGGGATATCTGCATATGTCTGCATATATCCACAACATATGCAGACATTTTTAAATGACACATAGTGTAACTACAACTGTTACCAGAGCATAAAAAAAGTCAAACCCCATTCAGAATTCACAGAGTACAGCTAGGTTCCTCTAGGGACTCTGGGACACAAAATGAGTAAATGGCACAGATATAGTTAGTAGGTTCTCTAGAACAGATCATTATGGAGAGTCCATCTGTCCCTGTAACACTGTTTCTGTGCTTCAATAAGAGCCATCAATGTTCACATTACTGGAAAAGTGCTCTTACAGTCTAACCCCCACGGGATTACCTGGGTTCCACACCACAATGTGTTACGGCCAATTACCTGGAAACCAATCCCTAACTCTCTTGTTTCTCTAACCCATGTCCATCAGAAGATGATCCACAGACATTACAGCGTCAGGTGGCTCAGTTATAGGGAGTCAAACTTAATTTCCCATGTGGGCTATATGACGTGTCCTTGAGCAAGGCACTTTACCATAAGTTACTCCAGGGGATGTCCCTGTACTTACTGTAGGTCTCAGTGTCCATTAAATGACTGAAATGTAAATTTTGTAACTACCGTGGGTTTAGCCCCATTAAATTAAAGTTGGTCCGAAAGCACTGAAGCCAATGAGTGAATATTTATATAGCATAAATAATGTACTCTGAATATCTGCTTTCTAATTTTTGGACATGCATGTTTTTACAGCATTTGTAGAAACTGATAAAGCTAGACATTCCAGGGTCCCCCCACAGCATCACAGAGCAGCCAGCAGGTGCTCCCAACACACACCTGTAGTTGACGGGCCAGCGCACCATCCACATGCGGTGGTAGGAGAGTGAGGTGACCGAGAAGCAGGTGACCAGCGTCAGGGTGTAAAAGGTGGACACAAACACTTTGCACAAGCCCTCGTTCCACTGGTAGCTGGAGTGCTGCCGGCGCAAGGTGATCACGCAGAACATTGTGATGGGGATGGCCATGTTGAGGATGTGGGTACCAGCCAGCGTGCAGATAAGGAACTCCAGTGGCTTCCACTTCTTCTGCTTGGCACTGACGCTGAGGATGCCCCACGTGTTGGCCAGGATGGACACGGCAGAGCACACCAGCCAGGCGAGCACGTTGGTGCTGATCACGTCGCTCACCTCGTCCTCATCCATGGCGGAGCGCGGAGGTGATGCCATAGGGGGGCGGAACGGCAGCTGCAGTGGCGGGAGTAGTGGGGACAGTGCAGGAGGAGGTGAGGGTGGTCGTGACCGTGGCAGTGGAGGCGGGCAGGAGGGGGCGCAGGGCACAGCAGGGCCGCTTGGGCATCCTACTGGGACAGGTGGGTACTGTCCACAGAATGGATGATGTGGCTGGGCTCAGAGGGCATGGTGGGGGCGGCAGGACAGAAGGGCCAGGGGAGGGGACAGATAAGGGAAGCAGACGCACAGCCAGGATCCGTTACAAGCCTAGAGAGACAAAGAGAGAAGAGGAAGGGTATAATTACAACATGTTACTTCACCAGCGCCTAACATTTACATCGCTTCAATGCAGGCCAAATTCAATTTAAACAATCAACTGTTAGGCTGAAAAAGCAAAGGCCATCAGCAGGTTGACTTTATGGGTCAATTGGAATCAACAAGACTCAAACCTTTGAACCAGCAGAGTTTACAATTGGGGCCATGTACTAAAAAAACAAGAAGGTATTCAGTGGCTGGGTGGACACACCAACTGCACTCTAAGATCAGCTAACTGCCACCCCCACAGCCATTACCCTTTGAGATACTAGTCCAGTCTCGGCCACAACACTTGGCTCTTGTTTCAATGCTTCATCTTATTTATAGCTGCGAGAAAAAGTATGTGAACCCTTTGGAATTACTTGGATTTCTGCAGAAATTGGCCATACAATTTGATCTTCAAATAAACGTTCACCAAAGTTCCCCAGTATCCTGCCAACAAGTGTTCACTAAAGGTACAATATGTAATATCAATCAAAACAACAACAAAATACATGCTTTGCATTAAAAGCAAACATCACTATAAATATATTATATATATTTCTTAGTTGTGTACTTACATTATCCTAAATGTTTCCACTAACTTTCAAATCCAGAGAAATTTGTAATATAATTTGAAGACACGGGACGTTTCATTTTGTCGCCCGTAAATGGCGTCATATAACCTGTGATTGCTCTAGTTGTTATAAGATCCAGGGAGCAGCCAAACATAACGTGAATAAAGTTATAATTTTTTAACAATATATTACTTTGTCGGTGAACATTTTTTTCTGCCGGTGATGCTAGATTAGAAGGTTGTCATTGACGACGATAACAAAATCCATGATCCCACGCAACCTCCCGACGTCATCCAAGTACATCTTTTGCTATTGTTTTGATTGAGAGCCCCCTGGCGGCCAAAAATTACATAACATAAACATAAAAAGCCATACATAGTGTGTGTAGGATTCTGTGAGAACATGTTAGATGTAACACCATTAAACACATTCAAAAGCAGAACTGCTACACTGTCGGCAGCTCCACAAAGCCTTGGACAGATGCAGGATGGTAAAGGGACCTCACATGGTTTATCCAACCACATGTCCCCTAGCCGGCCGATTCTTTTCACACTACTCTTCCAATATGGTAGACTTTAGTCAGTTCACGCACAGGAGGATTACGTTCACCAACTATACTTCCGCAACAGAATTTTCCGCCACCCAATCTGCACACAAGGAGTCAGCGAAAAGCAACGTGACAAGGTAGATAATCAGATATATCTATCCCAAATCCTGCACTGCGTTCTGGCTATTTGCGCTGGTATTTTGTTTATTTAATCTGACTGCCATGCAAACTATATTATTAGCCTGGATTCACATTATCTTTATTTCAGCGTTTCTAATTAAATGACATTTTCCTTTTTTTGCATTTCTAATTTGAGACTTGAAAAACTCTTAATCAAATTTAGTTCATTTAAAGATTTTTACTTAATGGACAGGAGCAGTGGGCCACTCATACTCATACTCTAGAAGTGAATGGACAGGAGCAGTGGGCCACTCATACTCATAGTGTGGCAGTATATGGACAGGAGCAGTGGGCTACTCATACTCATACTGCAGCAGTATATGGACAGGAGCAGTGGGCTACTCATACTGTAGCAGTATATGTACAGGAGCAGTGGGCTACTCATACTCATACTGTAGCAGTATATGGACAGGAGCAGTGGGGTACTCATACTGTAGCAGTATATGGACAGGATCAGTGGGCTAATCATACTGTAGCAGTATATGGACAGGAGCAGTGGGCCACTCATACTCATACTGTAGCAGAATATGGACAGGAGCAGTGGGCCACTCATACTCATACTGTAGCAGTATATGGACAGGAGCAGTGGGCCACTCATGCTCTAGCAGTATATGGACAGGAGCAGTGGGCCATTCATATTGTAGCAGTATATGGACAGGAGCAGTTGGCCACTCATACTCATACTGTAGCAGTATATGGACAGGAGCAGTGGGCTATTCATATTGTAGCAGTATATGGACAGGAGCAGTGGGCTACTCATACTCATACTGTAGCAGTATATGGACAGGAGCAGTAGGCTATTCATATTGTAGCAGTATATGGACAGGAGCAGTGGGCTATTCATACTGTAGCAGTATATGGACAGGAGCAGTGGGCTACTCATACTCATACTGTAGCAGTATATGGATGGGAGCAGTGGGCCACTCATACTCATACTGTAGCAGTATATGGACAGGAGCAGTGGGCCACTCATACTCATACTGTAGCAGTATATGGACAGGAACATTGGGCTATTCATACTGCAGCAGTATATGTGTATATGTGCACTAAAAGCAGCAGCTTAGAACACTAGACTACCCAGGCCACAATTCTTTGTTCAATTCTAAACATATTTTGCACTGACACAACATCTGGGCAGCGTGCAGTAAGCATTTGTAAAGATTTTTTTACTAAATACGATAGTAGGAACTATCCAGGTTATTTAAAACCTGCTGCTATCCAACCTTTTCTCACCTCTGTATTTCATATTGGATTTTATCTGGCATTACAACTGACTCCCTAGAGGCAACTGCCCCCTGCAGAAGCAATACTAGAAAGATGGAAGGCAGAAAACCTGCTGATATCTCATTAGTTCAATACAAGCTTTGTATCAAAGGCTTCCACATATTGAGAAGGGAAAATAATTATGACTTTTTAGTTGTTCATATGTCTGAAGAGAATGGCTGTGATGAGAACATAATGATTTAAAAAAAGCCTGAATGCATTTACAGTGCCATTGTGAGCTATATAACGTTATTATTTAAACCTCTCATTTGGACTTCCTATATATGCATAATATAAAATACAAATACAATTACTATGATACTTCTTCTAGCCATACATGTCCAAGTTTTAAAGGGAGTGGTTTTGATTAAATGGACACATACAGTAATATCTGAAAAGAATAAGTAAATTGTGTGTAATTTGATCAGTTATATCACTTTCCTTCTGTGTCCTGATGGTACATGCTGACCTATATTTGGCCTGCATTGAAGAGTGTGAAATGGAAATTCAAAGCCTGAGATACATTTATCTGATACAGTCAGGTATAATTATTTCAGATGTCTACCACCTTATTTGGAAGTCGAAATAAAATAATGCATATAATGCCAAATCCACTATATGGTACATTTCTCAAAAGAAAGAACCCACAGTAAGATCAAAACGTCCAGAAGACCATGGAAAACAACTGTGCTGAATGACAGAATAATTATTTCCCTGTGAAGAAAAAAAGCCTCACAACAGTTTGGAACACCCTCCAGTAGGTCTGTAAATACAGACGGTTAACCACAAGATGTTAACCCTCAGAAACAGGAAGGCCAGAGTAGAGTTTGCATAAATATATCTATAAATATATCTAAATATATATATATATATATATAGTGCCTTGCGAAAGTATTCAGCCCCCTTGAACATTTCGACCTTTTGCCACATTTCAGGATTCAAACATAAAGATATAAAACTGTAATTGTTTGTGAAGAAGCAACAACAAGTGGGACACAATCATGAAGTGGAACGAAATTTATTGGATGTTTCAAACTTTTTTAACAAATAAAAAACTGACATATTGGGTGAGCAAAATTTGTTTAAGTTATCAGTAAAATATAGACTATTAATTCAATTATCAAATTGTCAGTAATGTGTTCACATGATATGTTGTGACTGGTAGACGAACAGGGTATCCCTCGCTAATCATCCACCCTCCTCATCCCGTTGTGACACTTGTCCAGCTTCTTGACGTGGGTTTAACAACTTCTAAAAATGATGTAATACAGTTTTATTTCAATGGTAAGGTACTTTACAATCAGAATTGATTAGCAATCAGCTGCAGTTACTTCTGTTTAATGTGGTATTGATTGCCATTGGTTAATGTTTACAATCATCTACAATGAACAGAGAGAGAGAGTCAGATAGAGAATATGGTGGGGAAGCAACGTAAAAAAGGGGACCAAGCAACTCGTCAGATGGACTTGAAGTTTTGCTGGACGAGCTGAGCTTGCACAAGCCTGGCAAGCGCAGGTTTTTGCAGAATAAAACAATTGACATGGACTAAACGGCGGCCGGCGCCGTCTTTGATTCAATACAAGGACACGTTGAATCGCTGCCATAGTTGGTCGCTTACTGGACACAACCATGTTTACCCATTTATAGATCTTAGCCATTTAGAGCCAAATTGTTTGCCATACTTTAATGATCAAAAGTGATTGCCAATTTAAACGCTTTAATGACATTACGAAATAGCCTAGGCTACATATTAGTTCTGATACCAAATAAAGTCAATTTCATAAATAGGCCTTTATCCATTGCAAACATATTTTATTATTAGTCTTAAAATGTCCATTAAATAATTGTTGAGCCACAACATTGTCAACATACCATAGTTTGACTTGTACTGCGCTGCACTGATTTCTAAAGACTGCTACACAGTGGCGGCGACTAGCGGCTTGAGCTCAAACAACGCTAAGAGAGAGCTTTCGAATGGTCCAGACCAACCTTACGAAAGTCAGACCAACAGAAGATATACTTAGAGTACGAACGTGTCGGGAACCATGCCATATAGTTAAGAGAGGTTAAGGAATAGGTTAAGAACTACTTAGCGATAAGAACGTTTTGGGGAACCGGGCCCTGGCCTTTATGTAAGAGTAGCAAGAAGAAAGCCATTTCTGAAAGATATCCATAAAAAGTTTAATTTAAAGTTTGCCACAAGCCACCTATGAGACACACCAAACATGTGGAAAAAGGTGCTCTGGTCAGATGAAACCAAAATCGAACTTTTTGGCAACAATGCAAAACGTTATGTTTGGCGTAAAAGCAACACACCTCATCACCCTGAACACACCATTCCCACTGTCAAACATGGTGGTGGCAGCATCATGGTTTGGGCCTGCTTCTCTTCAGCAGGGACAGGGAAGATGGCTAAAATTGATGGGAAGATGGATGGAACCAAATACAGGACCATTCTGGAAGAACCTGATTGAGTCTGCAAAAGACCTGAGACTGGGACAGAGATTTGTCTTCCAACAAGACAATGATCCAAAACATAAAGCAAAATCTACAATGGAATGGTTCACAAATAAACATATTCAGGTGTTAGAATGGCCAAGTCAAAGTCCATTCCTGAATCCAACCGAGAATCTGTGGAAAGAACTGAAAACTGCTGTTCACAAACGCTCTCCATCCAACCTCACTGAGCTCGAGCTGTTTTGCAAAGAGGAATGGGCAAAACTTTCAGTCTCTCGATGTGCAAAACTGATAGAGACATTACAGATGTAATCGCAGCAAAAGGTGGCGCTACAAAGTATTAACTTAAGGGGGCTGAATAATTTTGCACACCCAATTTGTCTGTTTTTTATTTGTTAAAAAAGTTTGAAATATCCAATAAATTTTGTTCCACTTCATGATTGAGTCCCACTTGTTGTTGATTCTTCACAAAAAATTACAGTTTCATATCTTTATGTTTGAAGCCTGAAATGTGGCAAAAGGTCGAAAAGTTCAAGGGGGCCGAATACTTTTGCAAGGCACTGTGTATATATATATATTTGACCTATGGACAAATGAGAAAAAAATATCAACTTGAACCAGAATGATGGTAAGAGAAGTATATGGGAACTCTTTATGATCCAAAGCATATCACCATCTGTGAAGCATGGAGGAGGTAATGTTATGTCATGGGCATCTATATGTTTGTGAGGATCATTTAAGCCTGTGCTGTTCTGAGTTTGACAAGCTGTTTCATAGATAGGAAAGGTACCCTGGACTGAACATGCTCATACAAGTTCCTCTAGAGCCTAAATTGTAGTGGGGCTCGTTGTCCACCACATCTCCTTTGATCCAGGTCAGAAGGTAGTTCAGGAGTTAGATAAGCAAACCAGTAACCCTAATGGTTGTGATTTGCAACTCTGTGCTGGCCATCAAAAACTGGCCAATGCAATGTAAATCCTAACACATTACTGGTACCTATCATTGTTTATTGGTATAAGTCACTTAAGCGCCACAGTTCCAGGGGAAGCTGACTCTGTGCTTATGTCTGTTTGGACAATTTGGAAGCTTAAAGGGAATTATAAGTTGAAACACTAACAAAGCATCCCCATGGCCCTATTCCTGTAAACATCAGAGGGAAAAAGCAACCACTGAAATTCTGCGATAGACTTATGTTTGCACGGATTATCTTAAATATCAAAATAGGGGGTCGTTAGACAGTGGTTAGGGAGTCAGACTTGAAATCTGAAGGTTTGTGGTTCGATTCCTGGATGTGCCATTTGTTGTATGAGCAAGAACATGAACATGTAGATAGCTACAAATAACTAGGGGTCTCATTACTCTTCACTCTCCTTCCAGACCCACATTAACCCTCTAAAATCCAAAACTAGAAAGGATTGCATTTTCAAGAAAATGCAATGTGATTGCATTGCCGCAGTGTGTGATGCAAAGCGTCCCAAAAATAAATGTCCTTATTTCCAGTGGTCCCCAAACTTTTTTGGTTGGAGTACCACCAGGTGTCCTAGTACCCATGTTTGGGAACCAATACCCAGGTAGAAGTGGTTTGCTCTAACTAAACAACTCTTTAGACAATGATCAATCATCCATCCATCCATCCATCTTCATCCGCTTATCCGAGATCGGGTCGCGGGGGCAGCAGCTTCAGCAGGGGACCCCAAACGTCCTTTTCCCGAGCAACATTAACCAGCTCCGACTGGGGGATCCCGAGGCGTTCCCAGGCCAGGTTGGAGATATAATCTCGCCACCTAGTCCTGGGTCTTCCCCGAGGCCTCCTTCCAGCTGGACGTGCCTGAAACACCTCCCTAGGGAGGCGCCCAGGGGGCATCCTTACCAGATGCCCA
>JACXGM010013567.1:0-22899 GCA_016801145.1 Umbra pygmaea | reverse complement strand
AACAGCGATCAATATTAACCAAATTTATCTCTCAAATTGCTCATCATAACCACTGAAAATTATAAAAACAACTAACCCAAATTCCAATTATTTTATATTTTTTTTATTTTGCTGATCCGAAAAATGATCCGATCCGTGACTCTGATCCGAAAACCGATCCGATCCGTGAGTTTCATGATCCGTTGCACCCCTAATTAACAGTAGCAGGCCTAAAATACTGTATATTCAACAGCATGATTATTTGTGTGTTCTTGTTGTGTGTATTTTGTGGTAGAATCTTACCACCCCCAGATGTATTCTTCCTCAGTAGGCTACCGTATGATCCATACAGAAATCTAATATATGGCCATATATATATATATATATATATATATATATATATAAATGTAACATATATTTAAAAATACATGACCATATATATTCATTATATATTTAAATGTGACATCCCATATGGAAATCTAATATATGGCCATGCTTTCACAATATATGCCAATATCAGAATATATATATACTGTATATGGCCATATATTTCATTTAATTTCAATTCCTAAACCTAACCCTAACTCCTAACCCTAAAATTTTGAAATTACCCTAAAATTATCATTGACATACATGTCATACTTCTACTTATCATCACATATAGTGTATAAAACATCAATATTCCACACATAAGCATTCATTCTTGTTTAAATTTATAGACAAATTGTTAACTGACATAAGGCAAGAATAAATGTACCAGTTTTTCTATATTATTTATTTACATAAATGTACATTGACAGATATTATACAGCACTTATACACACTGTAAACCACAGGTAAGTGCAGATATGGATGTCAAATGTGGAAATTTTGACATATATGTACATATATGTGATGATGTTTCCGCCATATATGCCGATATAGGACATGAAATTATAAGCTATACATGTATACATATATGGCCATATATTAGATTTCCGTATGAGGAGCTTTGCAAATAGGCTACAACAACTGCTGACAACTGCTAGCTTTTATTTTAATTTTACCATTATTTAATGACTAAGAACCTATTCATTTTTACAGCAATGACCTGAGTACATATAAGGTTAACTGTCCTGCTAATGAACCGATCAACAGATCTCCCTTTGGCTGTCGGGGATTCAAACCGTCTTCCTTATAGACACCAGTCAGGTGCTATTACCACTAAGCCATCTTGTCCCGTCAGTGAGATGAGAGTAAGGAACATTCTAATTGCTTCTTTTTCAATCCTAAATCAATGGGCATGAATTTACTTTAACATGTATATGTTACATTTCTATAAATATTGATAGGCTTAGTGGAACAGCAGCTTCAGTGAAATGATGGAAATATCATAAAAATATCTATAAAATAATAACATAATGTTTTTTACACTACCATTAGCAATCTGGTGAAAGTCACAATTTGTATATTAATCACTAGAAAACGGATTGGCTAAACAGCAAGCTACTATTGATCCAATCAGACGTATGTGTTCACACAGCAGTCAGTTGCTGATATGGTTATACTAGTTGTCATAGTAACAGCAGGTGTGTGCAGTGGTATAGGACTGTTGTGGAGATTGTGTTTACTGTCCGCATAACTTACACAGGATGAAAGTTCAGAACGTTTTCCACTAATTAGTCTTTCTGCCAATAACATCAAATAATTTCACATGCAATCTTTATGATTGGACAAAATACAGTAGCTGAAATGATTGGGTTGTTCAAATGCAGCCATTCATTCAAAGGTGATAACCACAATGCATAAAATGTAAAGCTCCCATTAGTCCTGAGTGTTCCAAACATGTTGGTTAGCCACCATAATCAACCTGCTAGCTAGTTGTTTAGCATGCTAGTGCACTACCCCATGTTTTGAAAGCAATTAACAACTTAGCATCGCATGTCATTGGCAAACTGCCAACAAAGTTGTAGGCGACAATTATGCCAAATAACTGTGTAAAAAAACAGTGATAGGCCAGTCAATTGGCCGGGAATCAGATATGTCAAGTGTTTTACATAATCAAACTGCAGGGGGAGAAATGATTCTGTTACGGAAAAATAGGATTGGAGTCACTTCAAACTGCCAGTGTGAACAAGGCTATAGACTGATCTGCTGATAATGACTCTACATCTCTTAAGGCAAGCTTGATACACATACAGTAAACAGGGCTTTCATACTGTAGTATCTATTTTAAGATGCAGAGATGGGCGGCTCAGGCAATTCACATAAAATATTCTACAGCAAATGTCAGCATTTCCTTATTTATGCCTAGTTTAGATAATAGGGCAAACAAAATATTTCTTTCATTCCTTTGTAGAGAATGGGAAAAATATTTATTTTAATAATTATTTTTAATTGCAGTTCCATGTAGGATGGTATTGCACAAGAAGTAAACATGACAGGGCACAGTAAGGTAACTCCAGGAATTAACATTGCAGAAATACTAAGACACATTGTTGAAGCAGCTGTCACAAGGCTGGGCATCACATCTCTTATTAGAAAAAAAAGCATGTCCGTATTCTGAAGGTAATGCAAGTCCTTGTACTGTCATCAACATAGAGTAAACACTTTTGAGTCATCTGTTCTGAAAGGCAATTCATCTCTGGATGGGGTCTGCACGCCAATCCAACATTTTAATTGATCTCACACCTCGTCACTATACAGTAGTCATTGAGGGAGCATAATTTAATCAGTCCTACTTAAAACTGAATTCATTATCAAAAGCACCTCTGATATGCAGAACAAAATTTCAGACACGTTGTTCTCCATCCTCATTGGGAGCAGTGTGATTGCTAGACATGGCAAGGGAGGAAATGTTTCTGTTTTCGCTCTCCTGCTTACACAAAGTAATTGACCATCTCCTGGTGGATAAAAAACAATTAGAACACATTGTCAACACTAACGTGTCTCCCTGTGGTATCTATATCTCTTCTGTACAAAATCCAGGTTTTTACGCTTCTCTTTTTTAGTTTGTCATAGATCATCTTATGCTATTCACCTCTACATATTGAACAAGTTTCGTTTATAGCTCATTAATATTAAAATGCTCTTCATTCCTTTGGACCTTCTCACAGGATAAATCAAAGGCAGATAAAACAGTATTGAGACAAGAGGTGAATTACAATCTAATGGCCATGCATGTAAGTGTACATATCCGTGCATCCAGTGAGAGAAAACGGGTCAGACATATTCAAACTGATAGATATATAAGTCCAGTAAAGCTTCTGCTTGGAATAGTGATATTAACATTTGAATAGCAATTTCATTTGGGCATCCTTAATGTTAACATTGACTCATATTCGAGACACTTTGATGTAGCAAAAAATAAATTATGGAAGCATTCCTACAGCTCCTACTGCCTGGAGAGCAGGTTTAGAAAACTTTTGTTTTTCACCATAAAATTTGCAAAAAAAATTCCTTTATCCATTGCTTTCAGATTTTCAGTACCCCCTCACAGTCAGTTTTTCAATTTGGATTGATGCAAGCAAAGTGGATAAAGTGACAATAAATGTAGATAAATTATCATATTTAGTTTAGATGTGGTTTAAATTGGGTCCCCGGTCACATGATCACACCAGTGATCCAACAGTTCTCCTTAATTACTTTCCATTCTCATTCAGTTAGGTATTTAAGTCTTGTCCTGAGTGTTTGTGGTTGTCGGGTATTGTGGATGTTATTCCCTGTCAATCCATGTGTTCGTGTTTGCAAAATCTATACATTATTGTACTCTTTAGCTTCTCATGGCAGGGTATGTTTCATACCAGTGATCTGTAAAATAAATCTTGTTTATTTTTCAGATAATCCTTCGCATTTTTCTCCGTTCACTTCAGCTCTCCAGAAAGCAGAGCCATGTGTTCACTAACGTAATGATAGATGGCAAGGGTTGCGCACATGGTTCTTCCAACCACATGTCGCCCAGTTCCTGATTCTTTTCGCACTGCTCATCCAACACGGAAGCCTTTAGTCAGATCATGCACGGGATGATTACGTTCACCAACTATATTTCCACAATTTAATTTACAGGCATCCAATCTGGACACAAGGAATTGCAGGAGAGCGACGTGGCAGAATAGATAATTTTAATGACCTAACCCAAATCCCGGACCACGCTATGCCAATTTGCGCTAACTCGTAGAGGAGATCCAGGGAAAATCAGTGAACCCATAGTCAGGCTCAAACCCATGACTATCATGACAGAGACTGTCTTGCAATGCAGCGACTTAGCCCACTACGCCAAACAGGCCCCTCCAGCAGTTAATTATTTTGTGGAACATAGACAAACACATTTGAATTTCACTTTGAAAACAACACGAACAGTTAATGAGAACTGCATTTGGAAAACAGTTTACAGAAGTAGCAGCGATTCAATTAAGTATAAAGTTGGTCTTTTAAAATGCAAAGCATGGCCTATCGTTTTAATTTTAACCACTGGGATGCTTGTAACCACATCACAGGTGTGACTGATAGGTGCATCGTGTTGCTGAGCTGCTCCTCAATGAGAAATTAATCTGGATTAAGGTTGGCTCGAGTGAAAAGTAATCCAGCAGAGTGCTAGCGAACTATGCCAAAGCATGGCTGCTTGACACAGAAACACAATATGTAATTTCTGATACCAAATACCATCGCTTTTAAAAATGTTATTTCTGCAGAAAGGCCACATGAGCACATGCCCTTACCATGGCAGAGGTTATCGGGCCGACAAATACAGAAGTAATCTTTAGCAAATAGCCTTAGTACAATAGAAACATGTTGTCTATCTTTGGGAAGAACACAAGTATAAAACAGAAAATGAAAATATAAACTACATGGACTGATAATCATCATAGTTGTATGCACATTCATATTTAAAATATATTAGCATTAAGATACAAATCTTCCTTGAGGTGGAGTTAATAGGACAACAGAAAGGGAGAGATAAAAGAGAACAGTCGCAAAACGATCACATCCCTGTAAACATACATCTTACACTTAAACTAGCACCAGTCACATCAGTACGTATACGTTTAAACTGTTCCCAACAACCAGAAATACAGGCCTTTAACTGTCCTTTCCAGGGCAGCTGAAGGGGGGACAACCAATGATGTTGTCACAGGCCCAGTCCTGAGGGGGCCCCCAAATTTTGTTATTGCACAGTCATTTTTTTTGCGGACGGCCCTAAATGTGGAGTTTGTCCGGGGCCCTGGTCCTTCCTGAAAAGCTCCTTGACTGTGTCAACTCCAGAATGGACTCTGCCATATCCAGTCAGATTGCAGGGCTAGACACAGAATAAAGATGGCATTGGTGAGGGTCACAAAACAACTCTCCGATAGTGCTAACTCTGGGCCTGCCAACATCCTCAAACTGATTTACCATATTGCAGCATTTGAGAGGTTTATTCATCCATTCAAAAATTTAGAAAATGCTAAATTGGCCACACAAAAAAAACGTATTGTAAAATAACCTTTGAGAAGGTCCTAACTCGCACATCTTAAAGCGAGTGTACTTTATGCAGTACTCCACCATTTGGTGACATCCAAGCAGGGATGCCGACAGGAATGCCTGGGCCTGGGACACCCCACATTTGGGACCATCCACTAAAAAATATGACTGTGCAAAAACAAACTTAGGGCCCCCCTCAGGACTGGGCCCAGGACAACATTTCCAGTCAGCGTCCCTGCGTCCAAGTACCTTATTTTAGGTGTTTCTAGGTCAAGAATGCAGTGTTAGTTTTGAAACACAGAGGCAGAAATTAGCTTAAGTTTGTACAAAAACACCTGAAAAATTACATTTGTAACAAGCTGTCAAAATAACAACCAGAATGAATATACTGCACTTCACTATAACTATGGTGAAAACATCTAGTTTACAATTAATGAAATGTTATTAATAATGTTGTTAATATTGACTTTACTAGTAAATGCATAATGTAAATGTAATTAATAGTCAAGGAAAAAAGTGCCCTTTTGAAATTGCGAACAATGTGAAGGAGGATGGAAGATTACATTTCGGGGAGGGGAGGATAAGAATAGTTTGCTGCTGCAGCGTGCAGGAGAAGTGACATTTTCTATAGGATATCCATCACTCTGGCTTAATGGTTTTTAGGGACAGTTGCTTGCTAAAGGGCATTCTTAAAATGGTTAATTAATAAATGCATGTGTGATGAATGGCTCCTGTTATTTACTTTGGTAATGAATAAAAAAAAATCACTGCATCTAATTATCAAAGAGCTCGCTTAATTCTACTCTAGCTAAATTTGACAGTGCAAAACCAGCAGTAGACCAGTAAAGGAGTTTAGCATTCATGTATAAATCATTTTTGATAATTTATGGACAGTATATCATAATTGGCAATGTGATGAGGATATTATGTATAGCATTGTTTTAATGCTAATGACTGACTTTAATTACAACAGAATGTCTGTCAGAAATGTCGTACCGTGTAACCATCAATTAATTGTATTAAGTTAATATATAGAATTGCCTCTGCTTAACACAACAGTTCTCCAATCAGTGTGTCCCAAGTTACCAATGTACATGAACGCATCCCTCTACCTCATTCACATAATCACCAGAATTCTAGACACCTGTGTCAGCTACTATAAGAGCAAGATGGAAAGACCCAGTCCTTGTGAGCTATTGTTTGTTTCGGCTGCATACTGAGCATTTCTATTTCTAGAAGTGACATACTCTGATTATGACCCATTTCTGCCTGACACCTCTCCCTTTTGGATTTGCCCTTTGGTACCTTAGCCTGTAATTATACCGATCTCTGCCTGCCTGACCATTCTTGCCTTGTAAGATTGTTCTTCTACCAGTGGCCTCCCGTGTATGGATTTCCTGCCTACATCAAGACCATCCTAGTCTGCCAATTTGCTATCTCCAACAGTGTTTTCCTCTGTACCGACCTTCTGCCTGTCCCTGGACCACTCTGCCTCTGGATTTGTATATTGCCATCTCAGTGTACCGACCTGTGTCTGCTGATCATTGCCTTGCATAATACTAAGTGAAAAATTAATATTACGCAGTGCGTAATTGACATTTTGGTCTCAGTTGTATCCTCACAATAATGGTCACAAGATGGGAATTTTTGATCCATGCAATTATTGTAAAGACGACTGTCTTTTTATCATTAATCAATATTTTAAAAATATAAATGATATATTGTAGACTAAAATTTTACCATAGTCCTATTTTCATTTTAGTTTCAGGTTATCTTTACTTTAGATTCTTCATTGAAAATTTGCAGGAATGGCTATATTAATCGGCTTCTATGAACCTTGTGTGCAGTACAAATACACAATAGAATGTGCCAGAGACATGTGTTCCAGAATTTTGGTATCCCAAGGAATTATTTGTGAAATCTAACAGAAGTATTTACCCATTCATATTTTATATTATTGAACTAACATGAGTAAGAACACCTAAGTGGTAAGACATGACTTCCTTTTTCACTGGGGTATAAATATGAGGTGACACAGAGGCCAAATTTCCATGGTCAGCATCACTATAGGAAAGATCCAAAAAACATTCATTAGAAAAGGTTGTTGAGTTGCACAAATCAAGAAATGTTATAAGAAAATAGCTAAATGTTTGAAAATCATGGCAATAAATAATTGATGTACCGGGGCTGTTTTTCTTCCAGAAGCCCAGGACAATTTGTTAGTATACATGGTACCGTGGACTCGATCAAGTACCAGCAGATATTAAATATGACTGCCTCTGCCAGAAAGCTTAAACTGGCCTTGGTTGGAACTTCCAGCAGGTCAACGAATCCAAAGCACAACTCAAAATCAACTCAAAGATTATTCACTGACCACAGAGTCAGGGTCATTCAAATCCCTTGAACTAAACCACATGGAAACCCTTTGGGATTGTTTGAAGATGAGAGTCCACTCATGTGAACCTCTGAATCTGAAGAATCTGGAGAGATTCAGTAAGGAGGAATGGTCTCAGATCCTTTGCCATGCATTTTCCAACCTCACTATGCATTACAAGAGAAGTAATCAGAGTTGTTATATTGGCTGAGGGAGGTTGCAGAAAGTATTCAATTAACGGGTGCTAATTATTGAGACCACTGTATATGTTAGAGTTATGCATCTAGCTTTGTCATGAGGTATATAAAATTACAATGAACAGATATCAACACCATCAGGCAAAATAAAAATGTAATCATAAGAAATCCCATTCCCACATTTCAAACTTTTTCAGAATTCAGGTTTTCCTTAAAGGTATACATGTACAGTATTGTACATTGCTTGCTGTTGAACCACAATAATAGGGATTGAAAACCAAACTAAAAAAACCTGGAGTTGAACTGGCCAAATTATAAAATACAATGTGAACCTATTCATCTGTTTCAATAATGAGAAAATGGACAACTGGGTGTTTAATATCACTTAGATTTTTATCAGTGTAGCTATGCTTGTCTGGTTACTTAAGTATGACCAGAAGGAGAGTGAACATCCGAGGTTGAATTTTAACACAAATGAATCATGCTCTCTCCAGCATTGCATTGACAGAAGGCTTTCAGTCATAGGTACAAAGTTGATTGATCACTGTAAGAAAAACCCTCCTGTACAAATCAATAGGATAAGGTGATCCAACAACCCGAGTTAAGGACAGCAAAGTTGAAAGCACTGGGAGAGCATATCAATTTGGTTTAGTCTGGATACAACATATATTAGTAATTCCTATTCTTTCCATAAATGTAAAGCATATTTTCCATAATATTGATGAAGTCAAACATGTTTAACCATGCACAGGGCCGTTTCTACCACCGGTGCTGACACGTCTGCCTGGCAGCACTATATAATGTCGGCAACACAAACTCAGATTTTTTCTTTCAGAATAATAGTGCATCATTGCAATAATCATTGTGAAATTATTACAAAGCTAGTGAATTGTAACCAAATGCAATTGTATTATGTGTAAAATAAAAATAAGAGTATGTGAAAAAAAACATTTAACATGTTTTCAATAACAATATTTCATTACAAACAGTAACAAATATGTTGTACACAGAATATTGATTGAATATATATTCAGTGTATCACGTGAAAACATAACAACTAGAGTCTGATTTAAACAACAATATACAATTTTTTGCAACACATGAATATAGACGCACTAACTATCTATGCGCTTAATTAACAATGATTATTGTAATGAATTACGAGCGCTATTATTTTGAAAAGTAAAATCTGAGTTTATGTTGCCGGCATAATATAGTGTTGCCAAGCGAACGTGTCAGCCCAGGTGCTAGAAACGGCCCTGACTATGCATTAACTGCATAACTTTACCATTATTTTATCAGGTAGTATGCAAGGACCACATTATTAATTACATCAATGACCTTGGAGGAATTAAGGTTAAATGTGTTGTTCAGACAGAACAAGAGTTTTTCACCTTGCTGGCTTGAGAATTCGAAACAGCAACCTTTTGTTGTCTTGTTTACTCTGGTGCTCCCATTGGAAAATGGTTAATATGATTGGTAATAAAATACTCTATTCAAACACAAGTAAACAAACATGTAATTGTTAAAATATTATTTGTCTTTTTCAAAACAATGAGATAATAATGGATTATTTTCTCTAAGGAGAAAATCTGATTCTCCTTTGCTGTACTTGTAACCTTCAGTTCAACACAGAGTTTACCAAAACTACAAAAGTAAAGTCCTTAAACATGTTTTATAATATAGGGATCTGGCCGATCTGTTGTTGAAATCTTTCTCAGTTATCTTTTCCTGTAGTCGACATCATCGTCATTTATGTAAAGTTTGGTTTTAAGTTCAAGAACAATTAATAATAACATTATAATGTTTGACTCAATGTTTGCCTTTACAGATAGATCATATTTGAAGGACTCCTGCGGCAATTTAAAATGGTTTAAAAGTGCACCACACCTGTGCGTCCCACAGCAACCATGGAGTCTGAGCATGCAGTATTCAGATACAGTCATGAGAGTCTGCAAAAATGTGACATCAAAATGCCTAGCCGAGTAATTAATGTGCTTCCAATGTGCAGCAAGAACTAAAATGAGACTGGGTGAAGCCCCAGAGAAAAAGAGGATGCAGAGCAGGAGTGAGAGAAAGACTTAAGAGGCTTGCTGCTAGGGCGCTAGGCTTACTGCTTCCTAGTAAACTCATTTGCGAATGTAAGATTTCTCCCTAATAAAATGGATGAGCTGCGGGCAAACGTAACATTCCAGTGGGTACCGAAACGCAAACTTCATCTGTTTTAATGAAACATACATGACACTGACTCCAAACTGAGTGTGTTCAGATTTGGAACAACGTACAAACTACAAACAGGAATGGGCAAAGCCTGGGTTTGCATTTATGGATATGCAAATGTCCTGGCCAAAGAAATAGAATGGATAGAAAGGCCATTGAACTGCTTGGCATGGTCATTCAATTAGTACACAACAAAATGCCGATTGTTATCATTTGTCAGGGTGACAACACGCAAACCAGTAATGTGGAAGTAGGCCGCTAGATCTGCAATGGAATGGCACACGTAAAAATGTCTGCCGCTCTGACCATTCTGCTACATTGATTTGAATTGGAATGGCCTTTCTATCCATTCTGTTTCTATGGTCCTGGCACCACACCGCTCATCAGATACAGAGCTACTATCACGCTCCTTCAGACAAGAGTACCTGGCCAGTCCAGTTCGTCCATTCTTTATCATTGTCCACATGCAGCCAAGTGTCACTCGCACAGAAGATATTATCATGTCATGCCTGCTATGTCAAAGACTCTACCTTCTTATCAGCAATATGTGTGGCAAGGGAAATAAAACAGTTGATCTTTGCTTCTGTAGTATTACAAGACTATTTAGAAGGCCCTGCTAAGCCCTACAGATCATCATTTAGTCCGACTCTTTCCATCCCTTTCAACTCTAAACTACAGAGAGAGAGAGAGTCGTCCATGAATCAGTCACACTGTGAAATGACATCGATAGAACTGCGAGACTCTTTACAGATTGGACTGTCACTGCTTTGAAAGTACAGATTTGTCTATGTTCTCAGAAAAGGAAACATTGTTTGTGAGTGCAGAACGGACTGCCAGTCAACCTCAGTGGTCCCATTGGAACGATGCATTCATTTAGCCTAGGGATATTTCAATTATACATGTTATAGTGAATGTGAAGTTATACAGAGAAGATTGAGCTGTTGATGTGAGAACTTTTAACTCTAGTTGAATCTGATTTGATAATGATGTCAGATATTAATAGCATAATACTATGAATATCAGACAACAAAGGCACAGGATCTGGTAATATCAGAATCAATGTTATGAAATCTTGTCACATGGAATGAACAGGTATGGTCTCTGAGCGGTTCAATTGTTCACTGGGGGGTGCATAGTATCTTGTCTTTGCCAGTATGCAAGACGAGCCGCCATGGCATCATTAAGGATTATGTCATTTTGCACCTGTTAATAAGAAACATTTTGGACAAATGCTTTTCTGAAATATACAAACTATGATGTGTAGATTACAAGCAACAATATACATACATTCCTATGACTGTATACAGTATGTGGACATTTCCAGTGCTTTTAAAAAGCCACACCCAATTGATCATATAATTTTGAAAATAACAAAATTTAGGGAGCTACAGTACCATCATTTCAAGCAAATCACCATTGGTGACTAGGGTATAACAAGTGGAGTAGTAGAAGTGCCTCAACACATCTCTGGAGGCAACAGTGGAACAGAACATAAATACAGACCATACTGTACTTCTTGTGTAAACGTAGAAGGCAGATTGCCAATCATTCAATTTTACATCCTTTTTCAGATGTTTTATTAAATCTGTCATTAATTGAATGGCCTGTTTGGCACCCTCTCATGGTAAAGTTGGAATCGCCAAAAGCAGGGCATTTCAACTCCATTCTTCCCATGAACAAAACTATAATGTTATGATGATATGTTGCACTAAAATGTAATTATATGTGCTTTAAAGAGGTGTTTCATCCTGGGGTCTTTCAAATTTAAAATAATTTTTGGTCAGTGACATTGCACAAATAATGTGTATTGGAATGGCTGGTGCGATCTGTATAGTCATGATTTGTTTAAATGTGCTATACCTTCATATTCATCTGTGTGTAGTTGGGGTTGTTCTGTGATAGAGCCAATGGATGTCTTACAATGGTTTTCCTATCAATAGATACAGTATATTGCTACATGTTATACAATGATATACTCCAAAAGCATAGAAATCATTGCTTGATTTTAGACATTCAGGATCAATCCCATTTGCAACAAGCTGTCATAATAAATGTACATTTCAGCCATTGGACATCGATGTTTAGGCACATTAAAAAATGCATGTTATTTTTACCCAAATTCATTGTTTCACTTTTTATTTGATAGAGAATTAAACGTTTAATGAGGCCAGAAAACCTTTTTATACTACTTAGTCATTACACAATAGATGACATAGTAGATCATCACAATAACCCAGCTTCAACAACCCAACCTATACTTTTTTAAACCACAAAAAAATTACATTACACAAATACATTACTGTCCAATATTAACCAAGCTGGGTGGTTTTTAGCCCACCAGTATTTAGAGTGATATATTTTTGGATGCTTTAAAATAACACATGGATTACAAGGATGCTGAGTGTATCCTTCCCTTAAAGCTAAATCATACAGAAGGACCTCAATAGATCAATTCCTTAGTCATCTATTCCTACATGTTCTAACATCCCATAGAGGTTATATCCATCCACATGTTCTAACATCCCATACAGGTTATATCCATCCACATGTTCTAACATCCCATACAGGATAAATCCATCCACAAATACACCCATGACAGCACTATCCCTGCCTTTAGTCCAAAATTAATAAACCAATTTCTAAAATATATTCCCCGATTCTATATAGTTTTTAACCATGATTTAGCTGCTACCACACCTGTCTATAATTAACAAAAAGGTACATGATGCAAAACAATCCAATCAACCCCCACTTGAACGTTTTGCTACATTTTAAACCGATAACCAATGTCAGGAGGGACAAAGACAGAAACACTGACTAGTTTTTCCAAACCAAGCTGGAATCAGAGATCGCTGTAACTCACGTGTTTTTCGGTTCCCATGGTAGCGTGTAGGTGTACTGGAAGGCCGTGTGGTGTGCTCCTGTGTCCACATCTGCGTGGAGTCGTGCAGCACTGTGGGGTTTGACGGAGATGGGCTGGACATAGTAAAAGTGGAGGCGGCAACGGGCATGGCGGTGGTGCCTAGGGGGCCTCGCGGTGCTCCACCCCCAGAGTTTCCAGAGCGTTGCGAGGTGCTGCGAGGGGTCACCTGGCTTCCTGAGGCGCCACCTCCCCTAGCTGCGATAGTGGTACCACTGGGATTGTGGTCAACAACAGTTCGAGTTTTGCCTCTCACGCCAGTGACGGTGGTCGAGGTTGGGTTTACCAAAGTAGTGGTGGTTGCAGTGGTAGCCGTGGCGTCTGGGTTCTTGGGTAAGGCGCTGGGTTTAGAGAAGAAAAGGGGGTCCTGTCCTATACCCTTGGCGTCCACAAGGTCTGTGGGAACGTAATCCCTGACAGAACCCACCACTATCCACTTTAGCAGCATGAGGCTTAGTCCCAGGCCAATAAAGCCTATGAGAAGAGGGACCACACATAGCCAGGTCTGCTGACGGGGCCACAGCGTGCAGCCTCCACACCGCAGGGGCCGTGGCTCTGGAGCTTGGGCCTGCTGACGCTCGCCACTCCCCTCTGGACACTCCTCCAGGATCACCGCCCCTGATGTAACTGCTCCGGAGCTCTCGCTCATACTGAATGTGGCCTAGCAGGGGTTAACCTTGGGGCCAGGCACGCGACAGGCATGGGCAGCACGAGGCAGAATGGCAGCCGACAACGCCGGACATCGAGAAAGAAACACACACAAGATGCTCATAAACACATACGCACATACACACAAGGACACGTACAGAAAGAAAAAAACACACAGCCACACTCAGAGCCACAGGGGTTTGCAAAGCCTGTGTATAATTGCAAATGAATGATCTTTAGTCCAGTTTGAGTCCTGTCCGAAACTAACCCAAACGTTTAACTCCAAGGACAATCCCAGCAGAATAGAGATGAGGAGAAGAGAACTGAGACGTTATATATCCTGTGAAGACTTTCAACACCTGCAGACTCTTCCGTTGGCAACGAACAAACCTATTTCACACCCTTTCTCATATCCTCCATCAATATTCCAAAATGCAGCGTTTCAGTTATGGATGCAGACGAGAAAAACTTGCAGGGGGCGGTTCTGAGTTCCGCACCTCAATATTCAAGCCAGGGATCAAGGGTTTTCTGCAGCTCTCTCCTTAGCTGAGTCAGCTACCCAGAAAAAGCAACCTGTCCCTCCACCAGAGATCAGCCCAGGGTGCGTTGCTGCTCCCTAACTAGACCACCTACTGTCAGCCCCTCACAAGGGATCCGTATTTTACGGGATTTTGAATGTTTTGCAGCCAAATCAAGACCACTCCCAGCACGCAGACGCTTTTTATTCTCCGGTGTCAATCAAAAATGAATCCATTGACGACACCAGGAAAAACAACCCTGGACCTTAGAGATACAGAGAGGAAGGGAGGGGCTTTTGGTGGTGGTAGAAGGGTGGTTAAATCTGTCGTTTGCAATGTGTGATACCGCTCTTCTGCCGTAGCCCAGGCTCTCCAAGCTGTCCCTCAGCGCCCCCACGGCACTGCCTGTTCATGCAGCAGTGAGCAAGAAATCTGCCTGCTACATTCCAATACAATAAAAAAGCAGAACAACAGCTAAGTGAATATAAGAGCTTGAAAGAGGGACAGAGCGATTAAAAATCCACCAGTACAGCCTGTCCACCTTAGGTCTCTCAATGAGGGACGGCTGCCCCACGGTCAACTATGTGATTTGTTGCAGGTTTTGCTGGTTTCTGTCCCTCCAGGGACTACTTCGGGATGATTAGAGATCCCCACCGCACACGCTTCGGCTTTACAGCCTGACCCTCCTGTGGTTTTAGCCGATGATGTTGTTCCAGCCTACCAACGGCTCTGGTATTCCAGTCAGGGAGACAGCTGTTTCCCTGTGCTCCTGATGCTGAGAGAGAGCCAGTGCAAATGAGAGCGAGAGAAAGAAAAAAAAACTGTGATGGAGTGTGCACACTGGCAGAGTGAGCGAGAGGGAGAGAGGCAGAGAGGGAGGAGTAGTGAGAGAGACAGACGAGGCTGCACCTGCTATCTCCACAAGCTTTGGGAAGAACGCCCGGCTCTGTTAAGCGAGAGAGTATGAGGGAGACGGACAGACGGACGGAAAAAGCAACGAAGAACGCGAGCACAAAATAGGGAGTGGAAGAGCGCAGAGATGACAGTCTGTGTGAGCCTGATCTGAGGAAAAGCTCTGCAGTATTACCAAGGCAGTTAACAGAACAGAAGAGGCTGCATCGTAGCATTAGCAACACCGGCAGAGCGGACTCACAATGAAGGAGCTGTCCCTCACTCATAAAGCTCCTCCCAGTTCTGTCTCTGGAACTGAGAGGGAGAGAGGAAGAGGGAGGAGGGAGGGAGATGGCAGTACTGAGGAATTAAAATTAAAGAGAGGAGGAGGGAAAGATGCGCCTGGGTGTGCAAGAAAGCAGGGGAAAGATAAAATGGGTGGGAGGAAGTACAGAGACAAACAATGTCTATAACCTGTCTGGTTTTCTGTCCATGTCATTCCTCTCTCAAGGTAACGATTACAATCAGCCACAAGGCTTCTTCTATAGCATGTGTCCCCAGAGAAAAGTGTCGAGCTTTAACACCTCTCAGACATGCACATAAAGCACCACGTTGTCTAACAAAAGCCACTACACAACACTGCAGAAAACAAATGTCAATACTGAGACTGTCATGAGCCAGTTATCCCCTGCAACATGCACACCCCATAAGCCCTTACCTGATCAATTATACAATTCATGACCATATGACAATGTATAAAATGCAGGTTGGCGTAGGAAAAGCAATGCTGAAATACATGGTGGGTGTTGATAAATGTTGTGTTTCTCGTGTCAGGCAATGACTCACTGTAACGGTACATTTTATACAGTACATAACTCCTCCACATAGTGTCAATCTGTTGTTCGATATTCAGTCTGGTAATGTACAGTATCTTTTCAACTGTGTGTAACTGGATTTTTCCGATTTGACGTCCAGTAAATTCAATCTCAATGTTGAATTCCAACGATAAGTTAACAATGAAGTTAAGCAACATAAGAGCATTTGAATTAAATCCTCTGAGCATGTGTCAGTTGAATTTGTTGTATTACAATAGAATATTCTGGTGTGAGCAGACTGGAATACATGACCGGGCGGACAATAAAGGCATCTGATCACATTTTTATTGTTCCATAATACAGCTAATCCAATAAACGGTATGATTTTCCACAAAAGTATTTGAGCACAAAAAGAGATTTCACATTTAATAATGGATTAAAAGGGATAGTTCACCTAAATCACAAAGTTACTGTGGAGAAGTTTTGACAGCACCCTGTCCAAATTATCTTGATGTATCTAAAATACATTACGAAGCTCAACCAAGTCACAAGTCACTAGCATCACCTATCTGGATAGGTCAGAAGTAGAATATATGGACACCTACAAATACCTTGAGTATGTGTCTGCTTAGGCTGCTCACTGTCCTTCCAGATCTGCATTAATCATCTCCAATCCACAATTGAATCTAGGATTGGCTTCCTATTCCATAACAAAGCCTCCTTCACTCACACTGCCAAACTGTCACGATATATAAGGACCTTTATGTGTCGTGGCAGGATATATGTTTATTATATATATTGTGTGTTACACCCACCACTGCATCCTCTATGCTCCAGTTGGCTGGCCCCCATTACACACTCTGCACCTAACTCACTGGTATCAACTCATCTACAAGTCTTTACTAGGCAAAACCTCACCGTACCTAAGTACCTCACCCGATCCTCACCCCCTCGCAGCAGTCAAGCAGGGACATCTCCAATCAGTTCTCAGCTGCCAACGACTGGAACGAGGTACAAAATGTCTTAATTTGAGTCCACCATGCTCACTTCCTTTAAATGATGTTCTGCCACCGTACATGTTGACTCTCCTCCCTTATTTACACCTTGTCTTTGTCGTTTATACCCCAGTGCCTTTACCACATATTCATCTGCACATACATTTTTCTGTTTGTTTTTGCATACTGTCATTTGCACAGTTATGCTCAGTGTGATTCCTATCCCATTACTCTTGCCCTGCTACTTTGCATTCCAACGGATCTACCCCTCTAACTTAGACGTCATTTGCACAAACGTTATACTTCCTACCGTATACTCAGCGTATTCTGCTGTCGGTTTTTTTGCACTTATGTGTACTTCATGTGTAACTTCATAATGTTTTGCCCATTGCACTATATCTAGACCATGTCACGGTTGTAAATGAGAATCTGTTCTCAGATGGCCTACCTGGTTAAATAAAGGGCAAATTAAAAAATAAATATAAAATATTAATATGCAATTAACATGCTAATATCGGTACCATGATTGTTTTACCGTTATTTTACAAGGTGACTGAGAACAGCTTCTCCTTTACAGCAACGGCATGGGAAGAAGTGGGAGGAGGGAAGGGGATGAATGAGCCAATTGGAAGCTGGGGATGATTAACCCTTCATGTTGCCATGACAGTGTGTGGACCAGACTGGAAATTTGGCCAGGACATTGGGGGGCTCTTTAGTGCCCAGAGTCGGACGCCTGTTTAACGACCCATCTGAAAGACGGCACCCCACACAGGGCAGATGTCCCGTTCACTGTCCTGGGACATTAGGAATAATATTATGATTTAGAGGATTTGTTCCAAAGATTCCACTAATTCATGTCACAGATATTCCAACATTTCACACATCTTTAAACCATCTTGAAGTGCCAATGTTTAGTTTCATATTCAATTTTAGATACTTTAGATAAGTCATGATGAACAAAAATATGTAATATGCTAAATGCTAAAACATTAAAGGTTTCACTATGATAAAACCAAAGCATAAATTGCTGTCATTCTTTGTCATGGACCATTTACAGAATAATGACAGTAATACATACATTACATGTATGGCTGTATGTACAGGATGGCACTGGATATCAGACATTGTGTCCCTTAGCCTGATTGGCTTTCAGTTGCTGTTGTAAAAGCAGAAAGCCAATATGAGAAGCCAGGGGATAGGTTGAGCCCATTTCTCATTCTAAACACGAGTATGTGTTTATTCATCACTCATGTATCTAACCTAATGCTGCTCATTAAAGGCTGACAGTACACTGTCTATTTGTACCTGTCTGATTTAGGATCCATCAAGCTGCCAGTTTACATCAACTCAATAACTCAGCCCTGCTGGGTGCACAGAGAAATGCACACAAACACGCATGTTATGTGCACACTGCAGTGTTGATATTGGCAGCGTTTTAGTAATTTCAGTCTTTTCATTTTTTATCAGTCTACTATAACTATGGGCAACATGTCTTATGTGGTTGGACAAGGCTATCTGATTGTGCACATGATGTGATTAAAAGATTGCCCAAATATTTCTATTTTCATTTGAAAAAAATCCAAAGACTGAAATGGGAAACGAAAATGATTTAGTTTACATGAGATCATGTAAATTCAGTTAACCTCTTATATACCATCATCTGCAGAATCCAAATGCAGTGACCAAATACATTTCAGCCTTTGTCTATAGAGTCTTTGGATACTGATAAAAAGTCAAACTAAGTAAGACTAATATGCCTGCCAAAATCAACCCTGACACACACATGCACACAAACACACCCTGGACCTACATACGCACTTTTTCTATGACAGGTGCCACATCTTCCTCCCTCCTCACCCAATGTTCTTGAACCCTCTTACTTGCAGTCCAACAACAGACACACTAACAGGCATTTCACACACAGTACTGAGTCGGTGATGCCTGGATGTCTTTTAGCGGTGAACTTAAACACATTTCTAGTGCTCTCAAGCAGAAACCTGCCCTGAATCAAAAGCCAACAAGGGAAATCTTCAACCGAGGAGAGAAATCAAGCAGCCTTCAGCTCTACAAAGGTCAGATTCTTATTTGTCAAAAAAGTATAATTTAGCTGTAGAGCTTACAAAATTTGAAGTATACAGAGTACAGTATGTGCCACGTTTCAATCTGTTATGTAAATGTTCACATGAAAGTAATGTGAAATCATAGGGAATGAAGTGACGTAAAACATGGTTAAAACTTGAAGCAAAAAATTCTTAAACTCATGAAATAACCTGTCGCAGTATTACAGATTTACCGTATCAACTGAGCCATTTTAATGTGTATAATATGACAGTAATGATCATGAGATGATCGTAATAATTGATAAATTAACCATGTGTGCGCAAACATGTCTTTTTCCTTCAGGCTGCAGGAATAATTTTCAAGAAAATGGTTGGATGTCCCTAATGAAATGGCAAATAAAAATAGGCTTTAACCAGAATGGAAAGAGGATGATGTTAATTAAGATAGAGGGGATATGATGATTACATTTATGGGAAGGTATAACCCTGAAGGTGAGAGATTAATACTTCAGCTGCATTGGTGATCTATCTCTAAACCATTCAAAACTATTGGACAGGGTCATAGCAGACCAAGGCTCAGAACGCACTGAGGAGACTAGCTGCCATGACTCAGTAGGTGGACAAGATGGATTAGAGAAATGAGAACATAGATTATTCTATAAATCTCAAATGTACAAAAACATTTGAAACATGTTTCTTTACTTGGGGATGCCAAATATTTTTCTCATTCAACATTCTAGTTTCACTAATCTAAACTTATTATTAACAATAACATGACTGTTGTCAACAACATTGTTGTTGTTGGTGTTGTTACCTGAGACGTTTCTGAGTGAACGGCAACTGGTAGGGGCAAGAAAACTAGAAGTTATTTGCATTTTCAAGCAGTAAGTAAAAAAACACTGATTTCACATTGTATAGTGTTTGATTGTATGTTGCACAATAGGACAAAAACACATGACCATTTTGCACTGACCACAGTATGCCTACTTCAAGCAAAAAGTGTAAGGCATTTACATTACTGCTTATTTGTCTGGGTACAATATAAGTTCATTCCTTTGGTTTATTATAGACAGTTCTGTTTCAGTGTTGCAGTGTAGGCAGCATAATGCTGAAATAGCTTACAAACCTTTCTTATTGTTATCTGCACATTGTCATAATGAAAGGGGGTAGTCATGCTTGATTGGTTTCTGTACATACATAACTCGTTAGAATATACTGTACATTACCCACAATACCTTAGAAACCACTGACTCTATTATGATTAAAATTGTTTCACAGCATTTTAACAATTGTCCTCATTGGATGGGGTTGTTTATTTTTAATTTTTTTATCCCATTGGCCCTGATTGCCTGGAGCTACTCTTATTCTTCATTCTTTAAATAGACTGGTTTAACATGAAAATTATGTCTATAGAATTAGATTCCTCTCTCTCTCCGAAACCTTCACATTATTTGTTTAAGCTTTGTGAGTATACAGCCATGCTAGACCATCCCCTTAGTTCATGCAAACTAGTATTTAGAAGCTATTTACATCAAGCAGCACTATTCATCCACTCTATTTATCAATCACGTCTGACAGGCTGAAATGAAGGCGTGATCAGTAATCTTCGAATAATTGTTTGAAACCACTCACATGCAATCAGCGAATAGATGAAAAATCAATGACAAAACAAGCGCTTGTGTGAAGAAAGAAAAGGCATTCAACCTACTTACCAGAAACAACGCTGCCCTTCTCAAATACATTTGTATTCAGTCTTGAATGACTAATCAGCAGTTAAATCAGATATTAATTAAAAATGTTTCTATCGCTACAGACTGATTAAGGACAACAGTAAGAAAGATACAGAAAGCAACATGAAGGAATATTGAAATAATACTGTTTACCTTATCCTTAACCAAAAACCAGGATGAAAAAAAAAATAAAAGCATACTGAATGGGGGGGAGCTGTTGTTTTGTTCTTTTTTAACACAGCAAAATAACCTGCATTGACCTACAGAAACATATGCACCATATAATTACACATGTATTTGCTATTGAATTGTAATGGGTAATACAGTAAATTCTAATAAATGGGAACAATATGAAAGAAATATTATGGACACATCATTCCTAACCTGTAGTTTCCATGTGAATCTAAACGCCAAGTCACAGTGTTACTGAAGGTTTTTAGTAAATGTATGTCTTATGAATGCTGGTTAGCCTATTGTTTCCCTAAAATATATTCCACATTGAGGATACATTTCATGAATTACAGGTTTTAAATGTTAAACACATTCATTTAGACCATTAACAGTCTATTCAGCCCTCAAGTAAACATCAAAAAGTAGAAAGCTTCCTCAGTTGCACAAAGCTGCAAATGAAATGGTACCGTTCTCACGCAGTTTATGATCCATGTCAATGTTTGTTTTCATCATCCCAACATGTTTATGAAGGTAGACCTACATGTGAATAATTAATGGTTTACAATATTTAGGACAGAATAATTTGCATCTCATATACGTTTTGACCACTGATTAACCATACACAATATATATTGAACCAATTGTCATATCCTGTACATGGTGCCCATTGCTGAATGTAATATATAATATGTATGCATACTTCACATTACTGTACATATGAGTGATCTTCTTAATCAAACCGAAATTCTCTACAATCTGACTTACAGAGCAACTTTCTTGTACCATACATGTATGTGTAAAAGAAAAATATCATATACAGTACATGATTGAATTATTAACATCCCACTGTATGCATTGGCTTAAGAAGCATACTGTTGATTTCTCCCAATGTCTGTAGTCGCTATAGACCCAGCAATGTGAGGATGAAGTTGAATTGTAATGAGAGTAGATGAGGGCGGCACTACACCAGTAGTAGTTTAATTAACATCCAAGTCAAGCCTGGAATTTGGTGATCACTGATTGCTACAGTTGATCAATAGAAAAATCCTCAATGCTAGTCAATTAACAACTCTGTCTGCTCTTTCGTTCTCTCCCTCTTTAGCTCATGCGAGACAGACTGTAATCTGCTGTTGCAGTTGCCATAGCAGCCTCAGTGTCAACATGTGGATAATGAGGACCTGAAAGCAGCTGGGTTGTTTTCATTTACATTGATAGCCCCACCCAGCCCTTTAAAGGAATGTTCAAAGTCAAATTAGGACAGCTTAAAACGTAAGGTGTTGCACCAGCCTAAATAATTTTCCCCAGCATTACTTGTTTTTGGAATCCTGAGCTCACAGTTATGAGTTGTTTGATTGTGGCATCTGTCTGTTTTTATATTTCACATGCAGTCTAACTGTTTCTCTTGCAAATTGGGTTAATGTATTATACAGTAGTAATGTGGTTTAGTCCAAAAATTGTATTATGCATTTTTGCTTTGGTTATACAGTGTAGTCTTCATAGAATATAAGCTGTTTAACCTTTGTTCTCGTCATGAAATTATTTTAAATCAGATTCCCATTGGGAGACCATCAAACTCCTGTGGTCATCGTCTCAGTATACTGCGCTCTTCTGTACATGTGACAAATAAACTTCAAACAAGGATGGATGCCAGATAGGCTGATTCATTTTTACCCCAGTGGGTAACTTGGATTTTTTTGTGCAAAATGATAATTATCTGATTAGTAATGGGGACCTTGAGGGGAGAACAATTGGCCAGTGCGCTATAAATGCCAGAAACAGTTGTTGGTCCCAGTTGGACCCTGAAATTGTTTCAATTCAAAGAGAATTATAATTTTTAACCGTTATTTAACCAGGAAGTCAGATGGGAGCAAATTCTTATGTTAATTTAAGAACTGGCCAAAGGCATACACAAAGACAAGAGAACACAAAACCACATGTACAA
>JACXGM010013566.1:0-22808 GCA_016801145.1 Umbra pygmaea | reverse complement strand
GTGTGTGTGTGTGTGTGTGTGTCTCTCTCTCTCTCTGTGTGTATAATGTACACTGATCACCTTTCTCTCCCAGTACCTGTAACAACGGCCAGTGGAGCTGTGTAGATCTGGACTGTCCAGCTACTTGCTCCATAGAGGGAGGTTCCCACATCACCACCTATGATGGGAAGGCCTACACCTTCCATGGAGACTGTTCCTACGTCCTGTCCAAGGTGGGACCTTTTAAAAGACACATACAGTTTTATTGGTGTCTACACAAATATTGTTATAACTTTTGCCTTATGGCAAGTTGCTCCATCATGCTGGAAAAGGCATTGGTCATCACCAAACTGTTCTAGGATGGTTAGGATAAGTTGCTTTCAGAGGATGTGTTGGTACCATTCTTTATTCATGGCTATGTTCTTAGGCAAAATTCTGAGTGAGCCTAGCATGACAGAGTAATCTCCAACCCTGTCCTCTTCTACACTCTCACCTGTGTTAATGAGACAATCACTGACATGATGGCAGGGCTGAAATGCAGTGGAAATGTTTTTTAAAGAGGATTAAGTTCATTTTCATGGCAAATAGGGACTTTGCAATTCATCTGATCACTCTTCATGACATTCTGGATTATATGCAAATTGCCATCACCAACACTGAGGCAGCAGACTGAAATCCACCCCCCCCCACCCTCCACTACACCATCGGCCCTTGATTTGCACATTCACACGCGCATCCGCCATTTACACAAGTTTCCCAAAGCTGAGGGAACGACAATTTTCAAGCATGTAGGGGCTAATTAGACACTCCGATACCCACTTCCAATGAGTGTGCACCAATGCAGTCTTTGCTAACAAGTGGCTAAGGAAGTAGACTCCCATAATTAAAAGGGTTACATTTGAGCGTGTGTAATTTCACATTACAATACCTACATATTCACAATTCAATATATATAAATAAATTACTATTACAATTTTTATTACATATAAATTACAAATACCTACTGTAGGTGTCTGCTTACATTGTTCTTTCTCCATCCAGACAAACAATAACCTTTTTCAATCCAAAATTAAAAAATGTAATCCTATTCCGCAACAAGGCCTCCTTCAAACTTCCTGTCAAACATGCCGTGGTGAAAATGATCATACCATCTTACTGATTCTAGACTTCGGTGAGGTTATTTATAGAATAGCCTCAAACTCTCTCCTGAGAAAATAGATTTAGTTTATCTCAGCACCAGCTGTTTTGTCACCCACCACTGTGACCTCTAAGCTCTAGTTGACTGGCCCTGGTTACAGACTCGGCGCCTAACTAATGGTTCTTACTAGGCAAAACCGCACTGGAGTTAAATTCACATGTTACCATAGCATCCACGCTCGCACTCTGTAGTCAAGCAGGTACAGTGCATCCGGAAAGTATTCACAGCGCTTCACTTTTTCCACATTTTGTTATGTTTCACCCTTATTACGAATAATATTCATTATTTCCCTAAAAATTCTACAAACAATACCTAATAATGACAATGTGAAAGAAGTGTTTTTTAAATTTTAGCAAAATTATTAAAAATTAAAAATTAAAAAAGCATTTCAAATAAGTTTGAAGGTTTATATAATACCCTGGGATTGTGTTTAAAAAATATATATATAATTTAGCGAGGTTATTATACTCTGACCAATGTGTGTTTTAGAGATGACACCTGTATTAAAAACATCACTTTACCTGTCTCCACTATTCCTCAGCAAACCAACGGGAGTGTTTTCACCATCCTGGGTGACATAGAGAAATGTGGGATGACAAACACTGAGACCTGCCTAAGAGGAGTAACCCTGGTGATTCCAGACATGGTAAGATACACACCAGGCATTGTGTACATTTAAATTTCAGTCAATTTAGTAAAAACACTGAAATTCAATGATTTTACATAAGTTTGGTTGACTTTTGGATTTAAATGGATTCAACCTTAGCCTTGCCTCGCACTTCTTGTTATTGGAAGAGTCTCATATTAATGTCTTATTGCAGCTGATCAGAATTGATCCAACTGGAGCTGTCAGTGTTAACAAGATGGCTTCAACATTACCACTTTCGATGGGTGAGTTGCTGCTTGTTGTTTACCAGAGTGCAGTGCTAATGCTTGTTGTTTACCAGAGTCCAGTGCTAATGCTTGTTGTTTACTGCTTGTTGTTTACCAGAGTGCAGTGCTAATGCTTGTTGTTTACTGCTTGTTGTTTACCGGAGTGCAGTGCTAATGCTTGTTTTTTACTGCTTGTTGTTTACCGGAGTGCAGTGCTAATGCTTGTTGTTTACCGGAGTGCAGTGCTAATGCTTGTTGTTTACTGCTTGTTGTTTACCGGAATGCAGTGCTAATGCTTGTTGTTTACTGCTTGTTGTTTACCGGAATGCAGTGCTAATGCTTGTTGTTTACTGCTTGTTGTTTACCGGAATGCAGTGCTAATGCTTGTTGTTTACTGCTTGTTGTTTACCGGAGTGCAGTGCTAATGCAGTGTATTGTTTTGTCATTAATCACTATACAGTTCTGTTTGAAACTATTCCCAAGTTTATGAGTTGTTCAATTTTGTTTCTATTTTACCTGTTTCTTTTTGGTCACAGTAAGGCATGGCGTGTATAGAACCATCAGACATTACAGTACATACAACCATCTCATAACAGGGTATTGTAGGAAGTTAAGGTGAATTGCCTCTTTGTCCACAGCGGATATAACAATCTTCAAGCCATCTACAAATTACATTGTTATGCCAACCACATTTGGAATACGTCTGGAGGTCCAGCTAACCCCCATAATGCAAGTGTACATCACAGCTACCAGATCACTTCAAGAAAAAACACAGGGTATGTTGTATTCAAGATTTATTCATGTAACCAGGTAGGCTGATTGATAACATTTTCTCATTTGCAACAGGGATGTGGCCAAGATCAAGAATAATAGTGCAAGACAACAGTTATACATTAAATAACCCAACTGGAGATCTGCAGTTTCAGTTGTTTTTTGTAGTTCGTTCCAGGCATTGGCAGCAGAGAACTGAAGGAAGAGAGGGCCATAGGAGGGGTGTTGGTTTTAGGGGTGAAAAAAGTACTTGCTGAAGTGCAAGCTATGGGTAGGTGTTGCGATAGTGACAAATGAACGTAGGTTAAGTAGAGATTTACCTAGAAGGGACTTATGCTGTAGATGACCTGAAACCAGTGGATTTGGCATCAAGCGTGTAACGAGATCCAGCCTACGCGTTCAGGTTGCAGTGGTGGGTGTTATGTTTGATGTGGGTGACATAAAAGACAGCGCTGTGGAAGACTACATCTAATTTACTAGAATAGTGTTCGAGGCTGTTCTGTAAATTAACTCATTCCTTCACAACATTTTTATTTTTGTAACAGATTTAATTTATTAATTTGTTTAAAATATTTGATGTCTTTTAACCAGGTCTTTGCGGAGACTTCAACAGCGTCCAATCAGATGACTTCAGAACCATCAACGGGCTGGTGGAAGGAACGGCTGTGACGTTTGCCAACACGTGGAAGACCCAAGCAAACTGCCCAGATGTGGTGCAGAGCTTTGAGAACCCATGCAGTCTGAGTGTAGAGAACGGTAGTCCTTTAACCTTTTTCAAACACAATGTATGTGGGCATGAAACAGACAGAGAAATATATACTAATTTTACCTAAAGAGAATCAGATGTTCTACTCACCAAAATGGGGATTTGATTCTGGCTTACCTTAATGGGAATACAATGCTGAATTTACCTAAATGGAAATGGGTACTCAAAAAACTTTAGAGCAGGGGTCTCAAACCGGTTCCACATAGGGCCTAGTGTATGCAGGTTTTCGCTTTTACCGTGTTTTCACTTTTAGTTACTGATTGATCTCGGATAAGCGGATGAAGATGGATGGATGGTTACTGATTGATTAGGTAATTAATTGGTTAGGATTTCCTCTCAACTGGTAGTTTAAGTCTTAATTGGGCTCTAATTGAAAGGAAAGACCAAAAATGAACAAACGCTAGGCCCTCTGTGGAACCGGTTTGACACCCCAGCTTTAGAGGTTACTTTTTATGATTGATTTTTGATTTGTTTTGCAAGAAAATTTTCATTAGTTACCTCCGTGGATGCCTTTTACAGTTTTTTTCAAACCCACTTATATTTCCCCGTTTTATAAACAAAATGTTAATGTCAGTTATCAAAATAGCCTCCATCAGAGCCTTGGAATAATTTTATTAATGTATCAGTTTAATGACTAAAGTGACTGTGTTCTTGTTGTGTTTTATTAAATGCTTCTAATGTGTTCTACAGAGAAATACGCCAAGTACTGGTGTTCCATGCTGTCTGATGATGAAGGAGTGTTCTCAGAATGTCACAGTGAGGTCCACCCAGATTCATACAAAACAGTAAGAAAAATTATTATTATTTATATTTAAAGATACACAGCACTAAGGATATACATGATTATAGTTACACAACTACAGTGAGAGAAAAAAATATTTGAGACCCTGCTGATTTTGTACGTTTGCCCACTGACAAAGATATGATCAGTCTATAATTTTATTTGTAGGTTTATTTGAACGGAAAAATGAATTTAAAAAAAGATATTAATTGATTTGCACTACAATCAGTGAAATAGGTTTTTGATCCCCTCTCAATCAGCAAGATTTTTGGCTCCCAGGTGACTCTTATACAGGTAACTCTTATACAGGTAACGAGCTGAGATTAGGAGGACTCTCTTAAAGGGTTAGGGTTGTCAGCTTGTTACCCGTATAAAAGACACCTGTCCACAGAAGCAAGTTATCAGATTCCAAAATCTCCATCATGGACAAGACCAAAGAGCTGTCCAAGGATGTCAGGGACAAGATGTCCAAGGATGTCAGGGACAAGGTGTCCAAGGATGTCAGGGACAAGATGTCCAAGGATGTCAGGGAAAAGATGTCCAAGGATGTCAGGGAAAAGATGTCCAAGGATGTCAGGGAAAAGATGTCCAAGGATGTCAGGGAAAAGAGGATGTCAGGGCTGGAATAGGCTACAAGACCATTGCCAAACAGTGTCGCGGCCGGCAAAACCTAAGACCCTATTTATAGATCAACACCAATATTGTTCAGCAGGACCCAGGTTACGCAATTTCAGACTCTTCCTAAGTCTGTGTCTGAGAATATAGCAAACACTCTCTGTTCGAGGTCTGGTAAATCCCAGTGTCTGACAGTTCGAGCAAGCAGCCTTCTCTCACGCACAAACACACCCACTTCCCCGTTTCTAGCACAGCCTGTCCTTGGGCTTTCATAAGAGGGAGAGTGAGAGTGGACAACTTGCTCTTACCCCTTGCTAACATAGAGTATAAATACATTGGTAGAGAATTAATTAATTAATAAATCTGACGTCCTTGTGTATTAACTTATTAAATTATTGAATGGTACAATTAGGCAGCGATATCCGAGCACTACAGGTTCAATATTAATTTGTTGAAATACAGAACTGTGGCTTAATCAAATCACAGTTTAATCCTGAATAATTGATAGGGCCTTACTTTTATTAAACTATTACAGACAGGCATAGTTTTTATCTGTGACCCTTAGTTAGTTTTTTTTAATTGAGGTTCTGTAACATTCTATAGAAAATACTAATTGAATCAGGATTTTACAAGGATAATTCAATGTATTAATACAACCCAATTAAATGAACATCACTATTAATTTAATAGCATTGAAAAATTATCCATACAAACGTTCACATCATCTCCAAGCTTTTTCCTGTATGACAGAGAGTTTGTATTACCAATAATGTGATAATTTCAGCACTCTTTATGTTGCAGTCATTTTGTCAGATACCAGCTTATGTGTTTCCTGAGTAGGGTTCCTGAGTAGAGTTCCTGAGTAGGGTTCCTGAGTATGGTTCCTGAGTAGGGTTCCTGAGTATGGTTCCTGAGTATGGTTCCTGAGTATAGTTCCCAAGTAGGGTTCCTGAAAAAACCACAGAGGCTTACACAGGCTGAGACTTTCCTAAATGGGAGATAGATTTGATTATTAACACAAGTGGTTTGTGTCAAATGCAATAAATACTATTTGACTACGTGTATAGTAGTTTAACACAGCTTTAGCATTATTGTCTATATACAAATGACAGGTGATAATGGGCAAAGCGTAATAATGCTATTGGTATTTTAATTTTATATTTGATTTAAGAACACATAGTCTAAGACAAAAAGTTATTCCAAACTCAGCCAATTAGTTCAGCGTGTCAGGCTCCCCAGGGTGATTTTTTAAGATCGGCCTGCCAGTTCACCCAACTGTCTGCATGAAACCAAAATGCTGCTTTTAAAAGAAACCCCTGGTTTCCAGACCAAACTCTGTTCTTGAATTTGTGTGATTAAATTAATCAAGTTCAATTTTAGTAAAATTGTAATCCTTACACCTAGCACATCCTTTTAGACTAATGTTGTTATGCAATTCTACTCACCCAAGGATCTCAACTTCAGCTGCTGCGAAACTAACTAATAACTGCCTTTTTGTGTTAAGAAAACACGGCAGTGAATAACTGGCAGCGGTCCCCTCGTTTAGGTTATGCCTGTCAAATGGCCAAAGGGCTGTGTTTAAATAGCCTCAATATCCCGACCCATAGTAAACCCTCAATAATTGGGCAACGAGAGTCTTAGCCACGCCCCAGAGGGGGCTCAGAATCACATTTGCCTCAGTCATGAGTCTGGACAGTGCAGTGACAAAATTTCTGGTCGTTAACACAGTGAAATACATTATTTTTGCTTTTCAGATTCCTACTAAAACACTTTTTTGGTGTAATTTGCCTTTTCATTAACCTGTAATGATCTTGTAATGATCTTGAAAATGCAAAACTAATTATCGTTGTTACGAAATAGATATCAAGACAGTAAAAAATGTAATTGAGGGGATCTCAAAACCATTAACTTACATTTTTTATTTATCATTTCAAGCGGGTAAATTTCCAACTAAAATGAAAATAGCAAAAGTCATACATTTGTTTAAAACTGGGGATAACACCACTTCACAAACTACAGGCCGGTCTCGCTTCTGCCACAATTCTCAAAAATTCTAGAAAAACTCTTTAATGACAGATTGGACAAATGTATAGATAAACACAAACTACTGACTGATAGTCAATATGGATTCAGAAAAAATATGTCAACATCACTAGCTTTAACAGATCTCATTGAAAAAATCACAAATTCCATAGACAAAAAGAAATATGGAGTTGGGGTATTTATTGATTTGAAAAAAGCATTTGATACAATTAATCATGACATATTAATCAATAAATTGGAACGGCTTGGGATTAGGGGGTTAGTGCTGAATTGGTTAAGAAGTTATTTAAAAGACAGACAACAATTTGTGAAGATGGGAGATTATACATCAGGATGTTTGGACATTTCGTGTGGTGTCCCCCAGGGGTCAGTATTGGGACCAAAACTTTTTATCCTGTATATAAATGATATATGTAAAGTATCTGAACAACTGAAATTTTTATTATTTGCTGATGATACAAATTTCTTTGGTTCTGGTCAGAATTTACAGCAACTCCTGGACTTAATCTCTTCAGAATTTAGAAAAATAAAACAATGGTTTGACATTAATAAGTTATTACTAAATGTTAGTAAAACCAAATTCATGATATTTGGCAATTGCAAATCAAGCAATCAAGCTCTGTTACAAATAGAAGGTGTGAATATAGAAAGAGTAAATTAAATGAAATTTCTTGGAGTGATCATTGATGACAAGATTTGCTGGAAATCTCATATAAAATATATCCAAACAAAACTCTCTAGAAGTATATCAGTATTGGCCAAAGCAAAACACATTCTAGAATACAAATCACTCCACATTCTGTATTGCTCAATTACCATATTTAATTTACTGTATAGAGGTTTGGGGAAACACTTATCAAAATTCATTGAAATCATTAATCATACTTCAAAAAAGAGCAATAAGAATTATTCATAACACTGGATACTTGGAACACACAAATTCATTATATTCACAGTCTAAAATATTAAAGTTAATAGATTTAGTCAAATTACAAACAGCAGTAATTATGTTCAAGGTAAGAAACAATTTATTGCCAAGCAACATACAGAAATGTTTTGTTGAGAGAGATAGGGGGTACAACTTAAGGGGAAAATCTAATTTCAAGACTCCCAGATGTCGAATAACAAAAAAGTTTATGTTTATCTGTCAGGGGCACTAAAATATGGAATAAACTCAATAATGAATTAAAGCAATGTCTTAGCATATTCCAATTCAAAAAGATATTCAAAGAAATTATATTCAAGAGGTACAGAGAAATACAGTGTGATCAATAACCTAGACTTAAATATAACAATGTGAAGTGTGTTTAAATAATTTAGGGTAGGGGTTAACACATGAATGTAAAAATAACTACTGAATATATATTTTCATTGATTATAGATCTATTGTCTTTGTAGACTTGCTATTTTGTTGTAAATTCTTTTCATTTAATATGAAAAAAATAGTTTTTAGGGGTAGGAGTACATAAGTTTTACTCCTTCCTACTCCTTCTTGCATGTGTAAATAGCAAATAGTACTAAAATTAATAGTACTAAATTATGGAGTTCTTTTAATTTTTTTGTGTTTTTTCATTACTGTTCGTCTTTTGTGATGTTTTGTTTTATTTACATGTTCAAAATAAACAATTCAAATTAAAATCTTACTTCCAAACCTTTATATAAGAATATCATTAATCAAGGTGGGTTAAAAATATTTTTTACACACATATTTATTTTTCTACTTAATCATTAAAACGTTCCTAGCCTAATTCAGCTTGGACTCTATTCTATTCTAAATTAATTACTACTGTAACATTTTTTAAATCAACCATTGTAATTTTTAAACTGTCATAACTTTTCTAAGCTATAATTATGTGGGTAATATTCCATTACATAATTTTAACGACATACATAACATTTGTATAACAATCCCATAATACGTTTGCATAGGTGATATTGTAATTACTTGTTTATCACTTTTATTCCATAATCAACAACTTGTTGTCGCTGGAGGATGTTTTAACTTGGAATGTTCCTGTGTGTTGTACACTTGGATTCAGTCTGTGTCAGAGGCAGAGCTGTTCTGTGTCCATTTCCACGCTACACCCTGGTATTCCTCCGGGCGGATGTCCTAGTAAACTTGTATTCCAACTATTGGTGTTCTCCATCAGATAAAAAGCTGCTGTACCTTCTCCTGACAATATGGTAACAAGTGTCTCTTGGCTTAGGGTGATAAGCCAGTGTCCAGCCATCTCCTCGTTCAGTACCCTCTGCTGTATTTTGTCAGTATTGTCCTTGTATTGTCCTTGAATGTCTCCATCACAGTAATTTTAAAGTGGTCCGGGGGAGATCTCTTCCTTTATGACACTTTCGGATGGCATTTCCATTATTGATCCTGGTGTGATCCGCAACAGCAACTTGGTGAGTAGGTGACAATAGTTGGTGTGATAATTCACAAATGGAAGAAACACAAAATAACTGTCTCCCTCGGTCTGGGGCTCCATGCAAGATCTCACCTGTTGGAGTTGCAATGATCATGAGAACGGTGAGGAGTCAGCCCAGAACTACATGGGGGAATCTTGTCAATGATCTCAAGGCAGCTGGGACCATAGTCACCAAGAAAACAATTGGTAACATACAACACCATAAAGGATTGAAATCCTGAAAGATACAGAGGAGAACTGGGTGAAAGTGTTGTGGTCTGATGAGACCAAAATCGAGCTCTTTGGCATCAACTCAACTCCCCATGTTTGGAGGAGGAGGAATGCTGCCTATAACCCAAAGAACACCATACTGACCATCAAACATGGAGGTGGAAGCATTATGCTTTGGGGGTGTTTTTCTGCTAAGGGGACGATGGAGAAGGCCATGTACCATCAAATCTTGGGTAAGAACCTCATTCCCTCAGCCAGGACATGGAAAATGGGACATGGGTGGGTATTCCAGCATAACAATGAACCAAAACACACGGCCAAGGCAACAACGGAGTGGTTCAATAAGAAGTACATTGCGGTTCTGGAGTCTCCAGACCTTAATCCCACGGAAAATCTGCAGAGGGAGCTGAGGGTTCGAGTTGCCAAACGTCAGCCTCAAAACCTTTATGACTTGGGACAAAATCCCTCCTGAGATGTGAGCAAACCTGGTGGCCAACTACAAGAAACATCTGACCTCTGTGATTGCCAACAAGGGTTTTTCCACCAAGTACTAATTCTTGTTTTGCAGAGGGGTCAAATACTTATTATAAATAATTGTAATGCAAAACAATTTTTAACTTTTTTTAAATGTGTTTTTCTGGATTTTTTGATATTCTGTCGCTAAGTTTTCAAATAAATCTACCATTTAAATTATAGACTGATAATTTCTTTGTCAGTGGGCAAACATAAAAAATCAGCATGGTATCAAATAATTATTTCCCTTACTGTATAATATGATCAGAATTTATTATGCATTTTGACATCACATCTCCTCTGTATCTACTGTAGATGTGCATGTATGACAGCTGTAACTGTGAGAAGAGTGAACAATGCATGTGTGCTGCAGTCTCCTCCTACGTCCATGCGTGTGCTGCTGCAGGCGTCCTTCTCAGTGGATGGAGAAACACCACCTGTGGTTAGATCAACACCAAACAATTAAATACTACCTACATTTAGATAATAACGGTTAATTTGTTTTGAAATAAACTTTACCCACATAATGAAGCTTTGAATATACAAGGTCATTGATCCAGATAGGAAAACAAAAACTACATTTAAAGTTGAGCATTGAATCTCTAATCTGTTTCTACAGGAAAGTACGCTCAATGCCCTGAGACGATGGTGTACGACTACAGTATGACCAGCTGTGACAGAACCTGTCGCTCCCTAAGCCAAATAGACTTCACCTGCCAGGTACATTTACTGGTACATCACTGGTTTGCAACCTTCATTGAAATTGTAATAAGAGTTCCCACAGAAAATATGTAATCTTATAATATACAACCTTTTAGTGTTAACTTACTCTATAAGAAAGCTTAATATGTAATGATTACATGAACATGTATTTGTCTACTGTCATAGAGTGTACAATGTACATTATTGTCATGAACCTCTGTCTGGTGATTGCTTTATTGGCCCACAGAAACTGACCCCCAGCCTTCTTGCTGCTATGTTTGTTGTTGTTCCAGAGATGTCCAACATTCTGTCCTCCCAGGGATCAATAGTGTTTTCTTATTTGAATTCAACAGGTGGATTATGTGTCTCTGGATGGGTGTGGATGTTCTGAGGGAACCTACATGAACGACCAAGAAGAATGTGTCCCTGCCTCAAGCTGTCCCTGTTACTATGGTGACAAGGTGCTAGAACCAGGAATCCACAGTATCAATGGGGCTACTTGGTAAGGACTTGATACTATATATGGGTGTGAAAAGTATATTGAGGTTCTACACATACTTTAGTTATCTTTTACAGAAATAGCCACATATTCATTGTCTTCTTTGTACTCTGAATTGAGGGAAAAACATGTCACATTTAGGCAATCAACATGTTCTGTAGGGCATGGGTAAAAATGCTTTGCTGTTCAAATATGTTGACTGTCTTGTTTTTGTTTATTTAAAAGCTGTATGGACACAGTCAAAACTGTTTCCAGCATAATATCATCACCATTTTTATTTGCTTTCAACTTTTTGGAAGTGCATTTATTTAGTTTCCCCTACTATTTCCAGTAATTGTATTTGTTTTTTAACCCTCATTACTTTAAAAAATAATTTGTTTTAATTAGTTATATTGGTGCTTTATACTTCAGTATGCAGCATAGCACCCTGTATACCATTGCTGGTTTGCTTCTAAAGCTAATTAGGGTTGGGCCTGGTCTGTTCCTGGATGGGAGACCAATGCTGCTGGAAGTGTTACTGGAGGGGCAGTAGGGGGCACTATTCCCACTGGTCTAAAGACAATTCCCAATGCCCCAGAGCAGTGATGGTACATCTGCTCTGCATATGGTGTCATCTTTCAGATGGAATGTTTAATGGGTGTCTTGGCTCTCTGTGGTCATTTAAAATCTCATGACTTAGGAATAGTAGTGTCAACCCTGGTGTCATGGTTAAATTCCCAACCAGGCCTCATATCAATTATGGCCTTCTAATAACACCCCTCATTTCTAATTGGCAAATGTAACTGCTTACCTCTCCACCTAATTGCTGATGTGTGGTGAGTATTCTTGTGCAAAATATCTAACTTGCATCACTCAACTGGGTGCTACACATTGGTGGCGGATGAACTGGCTTTCCCCCTAACTATATAAAGGACTATATGAGTTGAATTAATTATTAATATTAATTTAAATTAAAAAGGACCACATTCAATTTAGGAGCACTAGAGAAATATTGTTATAATGTATTGTGAATCAGACTAATGAGCGTATAGTAATCCTACTTTAAAACAGCTTCTGATTCAGAATAATTCCTTTGTTTCTGTGCTAAAGTCGTGACCATGACCCATATTGATTGCTATTCCGTCTAATTCATCCCAAAGGTGTTCAAGAGGGTTGAGATCGCGGTTCTGTGCGGGCACGTCAAGGTTATTCACAACAAATTTGACAAATCATATCTTGATTGACCACACTTGGTTTATAGGGGGCACAGTCAGGCTGGATCAGGAAAAGGCCATCCCCAAATTGTTGACAAAAAGTTGGATGCAACAAATTGTCAAAAAAAAGGAAAGCTATCTCACACTTAAATAGGAATGATTATGCAGATTGGGGGTTAGCAACATGGAAGAGTACATAGCCTACGTTTTAACAGATGGAAATATTAACTATATTAGGGGAAACATAATTGTTTCCTGCCAGTTAGCACCGGGTGGCGGGTGCAAACGCCTGTCGAGTGAGAACTGGGCATGTCACTCTCCAGTTGATTGGGAACCTGTAGGTTAAATTCTATAAGTATAGTTGGTGAACGTAATCATCTCACTTATGATCTCTTCCATGTTGGAGGAGCGAAAAGAATCATCCATCTCGGCGACATGTGGTTGGATGTGAGTGCCCTTCACCATCCCACGTCTGTCCAGGGAGTTTCACTGCAGCTGACAAGGCAGGGTTAGAGGGAAATTAGACAAGACCCATTAGGAATGGAAAATTTTAACAAAACATTCTCAAATTCAAAATAATTGCCCTATGATTACATTTTTCAATTAAATCATGCCCAGAGACAGTAGTTACCACACATTTCTCCCTCAAAAAGCCAAATTACAACTATCCATTTATTTCATTACAAAATCATTACAAGTCTGTGCACATCATTAATCAGCAATTGCTATCTAGGGGCAGCAATGTGGTCTAGAGTTAGGGCATCTGATTTAGGTCCATTAGAACTCTGGTCTGACAACCATGATGAAGCCTCTATCATTCTGTTTGTGAGCAAGACATTTTACCTTAATTGCTCCCAGGTTGTTGCTGTTGATCTATCCTAACTTGAAGGATAAATCAGATCAAATCATTTTAATACTTGGGAAGGATAATGCATTTATATTTTTGTCAAATTAGTATTGATGATACTACACCTAGACACCTATACAAACCAAAGGTCATATTTAAAAAGGATTTAAAAAAAGTAACTTACTTACAATAAAGATTTTTTGTGGGTTTGTAAACAAGTAAAGGAAAAAGTTACTTTTAAACTTTCCCCAACACTGCTTGCTGCATACTCAATGCCAAACCCACTGGTACCAGCTTATCTACAAGTCCCTACAAGGCATATCCTGCTTTACCTTAGCTCACTTGTCACTCTAGAATTACCTACATGAAACCTGTGCTCCAACTGGAATATCTCACTGGTTAAGCCTGAAATCAGCACTTCCTTTAGCAGGCATTCCTTCCATTTCTCTGCTGACAGTGAATCTATATGGAAATCTTATTTTGGACAAATTGCCTTTGCACATGAGAATGATGTCTCAATCGGTGTACATATTTTAAGAAAGGTGAAATAAAAAATAAATAATAATAATACACTTTTAGGCATGCCAAATAACCCTTAATCTCCTGATGTTGTTTACCTTTTAACTAGCTCTTGCATCAACGGGATAATCATCTGTACCGGAGAACTTACACCTTTATGTGAGTACTCAGACATTCCAATCTCTATTTGCTAAGGACAGAAATCACTTCACAACCAAGACTCTAGTCCTTACAGTATGAATCTTGTATAGTCAACAATATAGTCCACAAACCTATTAAAGCTGTTATAGTCAACAATTTTATGTAGTCTACAAACCTATCAAAGCTGGTATAAACTATGACATAGTCTCCTAAGCTATTAAAGTTGGTATAATCATTGATATAGATTAGAAAACTATTAAATATGGTAAAATCAATTATATATTCTTCTATCATATTAAAGTTGGTATACTCAATGATTTGGTCTACTAGCATATTTAAGTTAGTATAATTAATTATATAGTCTTCTAACATATTTAAATTAGTATAATCAATTGTATAGTCTACTAATATAACCCTTTTGTTCTTCCCTTTAGCCTGTGAAGTACCAATGGTTTTCTTCAACTGCTCCAGTACACTACCAGGAACCAAAGGCTCAGAGTGCCAGAAGAGCTGCCAAACACACAACAGTGAATGTGTAAGTCTACAATAAAACATACTTTACAATAACCAAACACTAGACAGTCAATGTGTAAGTTTACAGTAAAACATACTTTACAATAAAACATACTTTACAATAAAATATACTTTACAATAAAACATGCCGTAGAAATGAAACATACTTTACAGTAAAACATACTTTACAATAAAACATACCCTAAAATAAAGCATGCCTTAGAATAAAACATGCCTTAGAAATGAAACATGTGTTACAATCAAACATGTCTTACAACAGTTTCTTTATAATTTAGTGACTGTGTACGTCTGCAACTTTCCATGTTGTGGCAGTCAGGCAGGTTTTATTGCAGACGTACACAGTCACTAAATTATGAAGCATGTTGTGGCAGAAATGAATAATTATTATGTATGATTTATATACAGTAGGTCTTTTGGGTTACGTCATGAACTGTAGTTTAGATTTTGTTTTAATATATTTCAGTTGATTCATGGGACGTTAGCGCCACCCTCTGGACAATAGGTGTCACTAAATGATTGTAATGTCTTGATTAGATACATCTGGTGATAATTAGGATTTGAGTTAGCTTCAGGTGCCCTGAGGGTGGTTGTGGTTCATTTTGAGATTCGACTCCTGTGTTGTATTGGATTATCCTGTGTTGTATTGGATTATCCTGTGTTGTATTGGATTATCCTGTGTTGTATTGGATTATCCTGTGTTGTATTGGATTATCCTGTGTTTTATTGGATTATCCTGTGTTTTATTGGATTATCCTGTGTTGTATTGGATTATCCTGTGTTGTATTGGATTATCCTGTGTTGTATTGGATTATCCTGTGTTTTATTGGATTATCCTGTGTTGTATTGGATTATCCTGTGTTGTATTGGATTATTCTGTGTTGTATTGGATTATCCTGTGTTGCTGGTTATTTTGGAACGGATGGACTTTGGAATATGCTTACTAATTTATGTCCTCACCACTAAGTGTCATAAGTACAGTATACTGTATGTATGACCCAAGCATACGCTTCGTATAAGGTTAGCGTGTTTTCCATGCCGTAAAACAGTATAGGGTTTGTGTGCAGTTCACATACCTGTCTATCCGCCATCTGCAGCAACTAGTGTTATTATTTATCTCAGCCATCGAGTTTGTATTTAATCTGAAGAACCAGTTCAGTGTGTCTAACCCATTGAATGTGTGTGTGTTATAGTTCAGTGTGTCTAACCCATTGAATGTGTGTTGTAGTTCAGTGTGTCTAACCCATTGAATGTGTGTGTGTTGTAGTTCAGTGTGTCTAACCCATTGAATGTGTGTGTGTTGTAGTTCAGTGTGTCTAACCCATTGAATGTGTGTGTGTTGTAGTTCAGTGTGTCTAACCCATTGAATGTGTGTTTGTTGTAGTTCAATGTGTCTAACCCATTGAACGTGTGTGTGTTGTAGTTCAGTTTGTCTAACCCATTGAATGTGTGTTGTAGTTCAGTGTGTCTAACCCATTGAATGTGTGTTGTAGTTCAATACACAGTGCCAGTCAGGATGTGTCTGTCCTGATGGACTTCTGTCAGATGGGAATGGAGGCTGTATCCAAGAGGATCTTTGTCCCTGTTCCCACAATGGAGTCGACTACCAACCTGGGGAGACTATTAAAGCAGACTGCAACACCTGGTAACCTTAACATTTTCCCTATTTTGCTTGTTTATCAGCTCAAAGTAGATTGCAATAACCAACTTTTTTTTTATTGTTCATCAACTCAAAGTGTAACAATAATGGTAACACATTTTATAAGATTAGAATCAGAACTCAAAATAATTGATAAATAGATTGCAATACTTGGTAATGTTCTACATTTTTTACTGGGTAAATTGAGAACCTATTCTAAGTTGCAATAATGACAGAGAATCATACAAGTAAAGGAAAAAAACAAATATAGAGTGTATATATTCAGTAGGCATGAAATGACATGCCAGAGTATATGGGTTTGATTGATTCATTGGATGCATTGATCAGACAGCAGCTTGTTTACATTTTTGAAGAAGACTTAGAAAAAAGGCTTCCCTCTAATATCACAACACGTTTCATCTTTGTAGCACATGCAGTGGGAGACAATGGCTGTGTACTGATAACCAGTGTCCTGGGACATGTGCCATATATGGGGACGGTCATTACATCACATTTGATGACAAAAGGTTCAGTTTTAATGGAGATTGTGAATACACTCTTGCTCAGGTAAAATTTTTACTAGTCCTCACTAACTGATAGGTATACATACATAATGACAACTAAGAGGTACATTTGTTATTCTGTATTTAATTTATCCTGCAGGATTACTGTTCTAATACTCAAAACGGAACGTTTAGAGTGGTCACACAGAATATTCCCTGTGGAACCACTGGCACAACCTGTTCCAAGTCCATCAAGCTGTTCTTGGGGGTAGGAAACATTGTTTGAAAAGGTTTATTGAAAATAGCTTATGCATTTATTTATTTATTTATTGGTCAATTAAATAACAATTATATTACATTAAAAAATTGGTTGTGACTATTATCATGTGACCATTATCATGTGACTATTATCATGTGACTATTATCATGTGACTATTATCATGTGACTATTATCATGTGACTATTATCATGTGACTATTATCATGTGACTATTATCATGTGACTATTATCATGTATTAGAATTTATAACCCTGGAGACTTTCCTTCTCTTTCAGAGCAATGAGTTTGTACTACAAGAGGAAAGTGTGAAAGTCATTAAGCAAGAGAACGGGGTAGAAGTGTCCTACAAAGTCCATGCTGTTGGTAACTTCTTTGTTATTGAGTCTGGAAATGGCGTGGTCCTAATGTGGGATAAAGGCACCAGCCTGTTTGTCAAACTCAGCCCTACGTTCAAGGTGAGTCAATAGAGTAGGTCATTTCGAACTATTAATTTCAATGTATTTCTTTACACTATTAAAGAATCCAAAACGGTTTTTCAGTTGGTCCATATGGCAGAACGCATTTTGGTTCCATTGAGAACACTTTTTGGTTACTTGGTTACTTGAAGATCCTCAGTGAAAGGGCTCTACAGAAAATGTGTCCAAACATGATGACTCAATACAGGTTCATGGGATCCAATTCGATACAGGAACAATGCTTTGAGTTTTAAAATGGTTTCATGCAATTCAATTTGATTAATGGAACGATTTGATCAGATTCTGTTCAATTAGAAAATATGCGATTTAATACACTTAGAGCTTCCGGCTTTTCTTTATTTTCATATTCCGGCTCTATTAATTTTTTTTCACAGTTATTGAATACGTAAAATAATTTCTGTGCCTTCAAGACAAATTATTCATATCAGTGGTTCAAACTTCATTAAAACTAGTGAATTGTGTTAGCTACTTAAAGCATAATTTTTTCTGGACACTTATTGTCACACTGCTCATCACAGATTAACATCTCCTGGGGTTAATTGACTCTTTATTTGCCTGGCCATCAGTAATGGTTTCCCCCATACATAGTTATGTTTACATGAATCTTAAATGCTGCTCGATTGTATTGACCAGCAAACTAAAATATCGTACCTTTTAATAAATTATTTATGTTTGATTGTAGCCTACAGTAATAGAAAATATAAATTGTTTTAGAAACGTGGTGAAATAAACTATGTTGAGGACCTATGTAATTCAGTTTTGATAATTGATACATAGTACTTAAATAATAAAAAATGGAATCTGTTTATAATGTGATTTTATCATTAGAATAAATGGAAATTAAGGCTTTTTCTGTGTTTTTCTTTAAAATATAACCCATGTTATAGCGGTTTAACACAAATTCTGGAAACCCTAAATACATTTAAAGGAACACTCCAGACCCCTAAAAACCTCTATATCGTTGTGCCGGTCATGTTTCTGACAGGACAGTCACTATAAAATATCAGGAAGTCAAAAAAAATCATCCATTGAGTTCTTATTTTTGAAATTGTTGCATTGACGTCACAGCAAGTTTTTGGAAAACATATGTGGCTGATTTGGAAATTACCGAAAGCGCTAAGGTGTTTTTAGTGACTGTCGTGTCAGAAATTTGACCAGCAAAATTATTTAGAGCTATTTAGGGTTCTGAAGTGTTCCTTCTATTCTGAATTAGCCTAAATAAAACAAATGTTACACTATGACAATGCTACACTATGCCTTCTTTAAACTTGAAGTTTCTTAAACAAATTTTTTAAAGGTAAAATAGAAGACTAAATGTATAATTTCATGATGACATTTTTAAATTTAGTGATTGGGTAAACAATGACTCAATGCATCAGTACGCTACCTAATGTAACAAAACCTTAGCAATGCTAGCATCTACCGTAGGTAGCCATGATGTTGAGTTAAAGGTGCAGTGTGTAGACCTCCGGGAAGTGAAGCCAGAACTACTTTCTCTTTCAGTGAAGCCAGAACTACTTTCTTTTTCAGTGAACAGCTTCCAAAAGCTGTACAACATTTATTTCATGGTATTTAAAAATTAAAAAGCCGTTTAGATGGGGGTCAATGACGACATAAGTTTTTCTTTCACAATGTTTCTCAACATACACACGCTGGTCCGGATTTAATATAATTTATGTATTTTAGGTCATGAGTCTTTTTCTGTACCCAATTAGAGGGGAAAGGGCACTGTGAAAAGTCAGACATATGGTGATAGCTGAGGAAACCATTTTGGATTGTACTTTAATTCAATTGCAGTAACATATTCTTCTCAAGTTTTAGTTGTTGTAAGGCACACTGATTAACATTGTTTTATTCAAATAGAAAACATTCTTTAAAAACTATTCACTTCCAGGGACAAGTGTGTGGTCTGTGTGGAAACTACGATGGAAATGGGAATAATGACTTTACATCCAGAAACCAGGAAGTGGTTGTTGATGCTCTGACATTTGGGAACAGCTGGAAAGTGTCACCCAGTTGTCCGAACGCTGATGACATAAAGGACCCGTGTACAGTGAGACCATACAGGCAGTCCTGGTCTTTGAAGCGTTGCAGCATTATCACTAGTCCAGTGTTCTCCGACTGCCACTCTCAGGTACTGTAAACAGAACGTACGGTACTATGTAAAATTCAATATTATATAAAAAAATGTAGTATTTAAAATGATGTAAACAGCATCTAATTTATTGTCATAACTATTTTTATTTTGTAAATTTTTTCATTCAGCGAAAACACATTGGTAAAATTGACATTATTTATAGGTAGAGCCTTATTTGTGTTAGTTAGTGTTAAAATGCATTATGAATGATGTTATAAAGCGTTATAAAATGCATCTCCCCTCAGATCTGAGTCAGATTATATGATGCTGCTAGTCCACCAAGTGTAATTTATATTTGTTACTGTATGTATTATTTTTATGTTTGTTAGCGTGTTGTCGGTTCGTCTAGGTGTTTCGCATGTCGTGGGGGTTTGGGGGAGGTGGGAGGTGGGAGGGACGGGATGGGTAGCGAGGGGTAGGAGGGTCAGGGGGGGTGAAAATTGTAAAAATGTCTTTATGTATTCTTTTTTCGGTTAAAATCTTTATAAATAAATAAAACCACAAATAAAAAAAATAAAATGCATTTCATAGAAGGTGTTACCAAATGTTCTCCTACATATGTGTGCCCTCTGACCATTTACATTTGTCCTAAAGCAGAACAGGACACGATTAAAGTACTGTCAAGTTCCTTAAGGCCATTAGTGGTAAAAGCAGCAATGTTAAGACAAAAAAATTCTACAAATATTGTGTAGACAGGTTTTGTAGAAGGTACATAAGTAAAATGTTTAATTAATGTGTGAGAGTAAAATAATATATTTTTAAAATCAACATTCAACACTACAAATACAATACATCAACAATAGTGCATCTGTAGTAAATGCATTGAATAAATAAATGGCTGCTAATGTGTAAATGCGTCTTCCTAAAAGGTGGACCCCACGCCATACCATGATGACTGTGTAAGGGACTCGTGTGCCTGTGACGCTGGGGGAGACTGTGAGTGTTTCTGTACAGCTGTAGCAGCCTACGCACAGGCCTGTAACGAGGCAGGGACTTGTGTACACTGGAGAAGACCAGATATCTGCCGTGAGTAACGTGTTTTGGGGAAAAGACTTCTGAAACCCTTCCTATTTAAAGGATATATTAAGGATTGATTTAAACATGAGGAACTAATCAGACTTCTCCCTCAAATCTGCTGTGAGAACCCTGGTTTCCATTTAACAAGTGTCTCCTTTACCAGCTATGTTCTGTGATTTCTACATTTAACAAGTGTCTCCTTTACCAGCTATGTTCTGTGATTTCTACATTTAACAAGTGTCTCCTTTACCAGCTATGTTCTGTGATTTCTACATTTAACAAGTGTCTCCTTTACCAGCTATGTTCTGTGATTTCTACATTTAACAAGTGTCTCCTTTACCAGCTATGTTCTGGGATTTCTACATTTAACAAGTGTCTTCTTTACTAGCTATGTTCTGTGATTTCTACATTTAACAAGTGTCTCCTTTACCAGCTATGTTCTGTGATTTCTACATTTAACAAGTGTCTCCTTTACCAGCTATGTTCTGTGATTTCTACAACCCTGATGGTGAATGTGAGTGGCACTATAAGCCATGTGGAAACCCCTGCATGAAGACCTGCAAGAATCCTTCCGGAAAATGTTCAAGTCAGATCCCTGCCCTAGAAGGTATTTAATAACCCCTTAATAATAACTTGTAATTTTTGGATAAATACCCAGTAGGAAATAAAAAGAGCTACAAATACTGGCATTCAGATTAGTTTATAGTGTTCTAATCTATTCAGATGTCCTGGATAACATTGACTGTTTATCTTCATAGGTTGCTATCCAGATTGCCCTTCAACTCAACCTTATTTGGAAGAAAGTTCTATGCAGTGTGTGAGTCAGGAGGAGTGTGGTTGTTATGATCAAGAAGAAAATCATTACAATGAGGGAGACATTATGCCTTCCAGTGACAACTGTTATACTTGGTATGTATCAATGTAAACATTTTAATATACAGTATATGTAATATTTAACAATATGTAAAACCATTTTTAACATGGTTGATATAGGCTTTAAGGTATATAGCTCTGGTAAGAATTAAGAGACCACCACACATCTGGTAAGAATTAAGAGACCACCACACATCTGGTAAGAATTAAGAGACCACCACACATTTTCCTTAAATCAACCCAGTTGAAAACCTCTGGAATTAATAGTCATCAAACAAATCTAAGCTGCTTTAATTTCTGCACCAGTAGTGGCATGAAGTCATCCAACATCAGTGTGAAAGACTGGTGGAGAGCATGTCAAGATGCAAGAAAGGCAATTATTATTATTAAACAATTATTATTATTCCACCAAATATTGAATTCTGAACTCCTCTAAAGTTAGCACATTAGTATTATGTTGTTCGCCTTCTCTTTAATGCTGAGTTGAATAACATGGAGAGGAAGCAAGTGCAGAGGTTTGGAGTATTTAATATACATACTTAGATAGGAGAAAACAACAAAGGTTACTCTGCATTCGGAGATATAACACTAAGTTAGTAACAGTGAAGCTTAAACACAAATACACTGACAGCAACATAGTATTCAGCAGGAACAGGCATGTAGATACAAACAGCAACAGGAATGCAATTATGCATATTATGACCGACAGCTAGTGTCGGTGTGGCAGGCTTAAATGTTCTACCTAATTATTAATAATGATCACCTGAGGTGACAAGACACCCCTAGGTTCCTTAGTCCCTGTTGTCCTCAGGGCAATTTTCACAGCATCTGTTCTACACTACGTACACTGTCGCAAATATGGAAGTAAATTTGCACTCTATGTTTGTCCATCGAACGAGGCCAGCAGGCACCTTTATAATCTTTCAAACATTGTGATACACTTGTAGCGACTAACAACGATAACTATTCTTTTCTAAGTTCCCCAAATCGTTTCTCCCTATGACTTATCACAATGCATATGACGACTCAAGATTTAAGACGATTTACTGAGGAAATGTAGCCTATGCTTTGTCTGTCTTAAGCCCAAATCACACCGAATCCGCTAGTTGCGTTGCATATGCATAGTTTTGATGCAAAGCCCTTTGCCTCATTTACGCATTGTCTACTGTTTCACAGCGCATGTAAAAATGGAGGAGAAACTTATAAGCGCGGTTGCCGGGTATCCTGCCATTTTTTATTTAACAGCAGATGTCTACAGAGACATCAATCGAAAACAATAT
>JACXGM010013565.1:0-22901 GCA_016801145.1 Umbra pygmaea | reverse complement strand
TTCTTGCCACTCTTCCATAAAGGCCAGATTTGTGCAGTATACAACTGATTGTTGTCCTATGGACAGACTCGCCCACCTCAGCTGTAGATCTCTGCAGTTCATCCAGAGTGATCATGGGCCTCTTGGCTGCATCTCTGATCAGTCTTCTCCTTGTATGAGCTGAAGGTTTAGAGGGACGGCCGGGTCTTGGTAGATTTGCAGTGGTCTGATACTCCTTCCATTTCAATATTATCGCTTGCACAGTGCTCTTTGAGATGGTTAAAGCTTGGGAAATCTTTCTGTATCCAAATCCGGCTTTAAACTTCTCCACAACAGTATCTCGGACTTGCCTGGTGTGTTCCTTGTTCTTCATGATGCTCTCTGTGCTTTCAACGGACCTCTGAGACTATCACAGAGCAGGTGCATTTATACGGAGACTTGATTATACACAGGTGGATTCTATTTATCATCATTAGTCATTTAGGTCAAGATTGGATCATTCAGAGATCCTCACTGAACTTCTAGAGAGTTTGCTGCACTTAAAGTAAAGGTGCTGAATAATTTTGCTCGCCCAATTTTTCCGTTTTTTATTTGTTAAAAAAGTTTGAAATATCCAATCAATTTCGTTCCACTTCATGATTGTGTCCCACTTGTTGTTGATTCTTCACAAAAAATTACAGTTTCATATCTTTATGTTTGAAGCCTGAAATGTGGCAAAAGGTTGAAAAGTTCAAGGGGGCTGAATACCTTTGCAAGGCACTGTATATATTCATAATGCAAATGTAGCACTCTTCCAATGCAATTTACAAGGATTTTGATATTGAGAAACAGCATGCCCGTCCAATGTACAGTATATTTTATAATGAAGATATGTTAAATTGAATCCCCACAATTTTCCCATTAATTTAAAATGAATGGTTATAATGGTCATTTTTTATCAGAAGACTAAGTAAATTGATGGTAAGACTACATTCATATGGAATTGCTGTTTGTGGAGCTGTTGCCGCTACGTTACAGTGACCAGGGGTTCCATCTTGGTCACGGCATTTCTAACTATTCATAAAGATCCAGCACAGAGTGGCGCAAGTTGGTACAACGCTGCCCGAGGTGAGGGAGAAGAATAGTCAGACTAACGTACACTGCCACGTCGCTCTCCACTGACTCCTCGCATGCAGATCGGGTGTCTGTGTTTTCAATCGCCAAAGTATAGTTGGTGAAAGTGTCATCCTTCCGCATGTCTACTTAGTTAAGCCCTCCATGTTGAGCGAGTGGTGTGAAAATAATAGGACGGTTCAGCGGCTTGTGCATGAAAGAAGCATGTGAACAACAACAACCCATTCCTCACCAGCAAAGGAGCTACCAATCGGGAGGGAAAGAAAATGGGTATAAAATAATACAATAACAAATAGAATAGGAAATATTGTTTGTAGAGGTAAACACTAATATTTTTTAATACACACTAATGGTCAAACGATTTTGTCTAGTATGATTACCGTAAGAACCAGTTTTGCCTGATGAGAGGAGTTTTCAATTCAAGTCTTATTGTGTAGATATGATAGTACAGAATCTGTTGAGCTAAATACAAATAATTGTATTGTAGCCTTAATTTATCATGATAATCACCAGCGATGGGTAAATACATCAACATTTTATAGTACCTGCCTGTCTGCCCCCTGCTGCTGAATCAAGGTTTATATTTTTTCAGATATACATTCATTAGAATAACACGATAAGGGAAAATGTTTGCAAAGGTTATTTCTAAAATATGTATAAGTGACAAAATAAAGTTATTATCTGGCACCTGCCCATATTTAATTCCGTAATATGTGTACAATGTCGTCTAGCTCTTCCACGTAGAAAATGTGTTACAATAATTTAATGTCTATCATATTTAAAATAACATCTAAAGAATCATCCATTATGAAGTGTAACATCCATAAGGTTAAAATTATCCTAGGGGTTTTCGTCAAAAGAAAGGTATACTTTTGAAGTAGCCTCCTTCTGCCCAGGAGGCTACTATTAAGGGACATATTCTGAGCCCAGTGGTAAGTTTCCATCCATCCTGTTGGAGCAGACCATACCTGTCTGTGAGGGGCTGGGGAAGGCAACGTTTGCCCAGAGAGGGAAGCTCTAGAGAGTCTGGCTTTTTATCCATTCTACATGCTTGCAAGTTCAGGTACTTGAAGATGTGCACCTTTCCCTTTAGGCAAATCTGAAATACACAAATAAGTACATTAATCCAAGTTCTAAATGTCACTGGTATTTCAGACAGAAATGAAATAAAGAACACAACCATCCACTAGATGGTGCAATTGATCCTCAGAGCCTATGGTACATGATGAACACATATCACTACTAGGGGGCGCTGTTTGACAGCCAATTGTAGGACTGAGGATAACCTCTGCATTACTGATGTTGAGCTGGCACTGTTTACTCCCATGCATTGCCAGCTGCTTGTTAGTTTACCTGAAAACCAACCATACGTTGCCAGTTCAGATGTACCTGTGCTGGAGGGGACTGCATAGGGTTGTTGTCCAGGACAATGTGTTGCAGCTGCCTGAGTTTCCTGTAGACAGGCGGGATCTCTGTGATCTTATTGCAGGAGAAGTCCAATCTGATAAGTGGCAGGTCTGACAGCTCTGGAGAGATAAAGATGTAGGTAATAGAGTTAGTATGGTTGATGTTAGTGGTATGTGCCCAGTGTTCCTGTCCAGAAAACAGCTGTTGGTATGTGGTGAGAGTGGCTACATACCGTCAGGCAGCATGTGAAGACAATTTCTCCTGATGTTGAGTTCCCTTAAGGCCTGTAGTCTCCCCATCTGAGGGGGGAGCACCTGTATCTCATTACAGCTGATGTCCTAAACGAGTTTATGGACATTAATACAACGCTGCACATGCAAACAAGCAGGAACTGAAACACACCAGGGTTACCATTAGCCACTTATACCTGGCCTTTAGCTACTAAAATACATTGTTGGCTGGTGAAATTTAAGTGTACAAATAAACACAGATATTATTGCAGGTACAGTGAATATCTTGTACATGTAAACAGCTACATTACTGTATATGCAGTGGAATAGATGCCCATAGTGACTTTTTACAGCAGGTGAGTTGTATACAGTAGGTAGAAAAATTATGACCAGAAAATGGAAGTTTATACTATTAATTTCATAGATTAGTGGTTAGTAATGAACTCCATTTACCTGGTCATTTTAGTCTTTACTAGGAACTTCCAAAAACATGTTAACTTTTTTTCTTGGCGTAGTGGGCAAATGTCAGCAATACTCATTCCTGCTACTACGAGCCGCCTTTCTGTAGGAATTTTGGTTCATTCTAAACCAAATTAAGCACAGGTGATGCTAATCATTACTAGGATGAAACACTAACTCAGGGATATCGCAACTGGGGTCAGAATGAAAACATACACAATTGCAGCTAGCAGGAATGAGTATCGCTGCTCTACTTCATGATTGTCAGTGGGGTCGACCCTGACTATGGGTTCTCCAGCTTTCCCGTGACCTCCAGAACGAGGCTGCGCAAATTGTGATCGCGCTGCCCGGGATTTGGGTTAGAAATTAGTCAAATTATCTATATTGCCATAACGCCCTCCATCAACTTCTTGGGCCCTATTTTAACAATCTAAGCGCACGGCGTGAAGCCCATGGCGCAAGTGCGATTTGGGCGTGTCTAAATCAAATTTTGCTAGTTTGATGCCGGAAAAAAGGTTCCATGCGCCGGGTGCATGTTCTAAAAGGGTTGAACTAAGTATCTTCATTAATTCATGGGTGTGTTTTGGGCGTAACATGCAATAAACCAATTAGAGATTAATCAAGCATAGTGTGCACATTATTAAAATAACAATGACATACTGCACCATTGTCTTTAGACCAGGTTTTTGTTGGTCAATGGCGCGATCACTTTCCGATGCCTCAAGATAGCAATACACCCAGAATTATCCTGAACACACCTCCCTGTTAGACCAACACGCCCATGGGCACAAATGTGGACGCAGGTGCATTTGCTATTTAAACGACGCAGGCGCCTGACGGGAAAATAACAACTGCATCGGTCGTAAACTAGCAAAGACACTTGCGTTCGGGCTTTGCGCTGCGTTGCGCCGGGTGCAAGATAGGGCCACTTGCATTCAGATTGGGCACCTGTAAATTCAATCACTGAAGTATAGTTGGTGAGCGTAATCATCCCATAGATGATCAGACTATAGGCTTTGGAGTTGTCTCTGTTACTACCCTGGTGGTGCTAGATGTTGTTGGTCCTAGATGTTGTTGGTCCTAGATGCTGTTGGTGCTAGATGCTGTTGGTGCTAGATGCTGTTGGTGCTAGATGCTGTTGGTGCTAGATCAATGGTCAAATTTGGACTGGACTTATACAGGATTTTTATTCACTGCTTGAGTTGAGGCCTCCCCAAATAGTTAACACATTTTTAGGTTTGTCACTACAGACAATGGCACCAAAAAGCCTTTAGCTGGCTCATCCCTTTTTTTTGTGTAAGCTACAGTGTTATTAGGGATATTCAGTGAGCTTGAATTATTTGCGGCACGCGGCAGATGTAAATTACGTGTGGATTACAAAAAATAACAAGGGCTATGTTTCAATGGTGCTGGCTAATATTAGAAAACGTATATAATATAATGAATATTATTTTAATTACACACTGTAGTCTATATGAGTCCAAGTCTGAATAATGACAATGCAGCATGTCACATTGTCAGGAAACAGAACCCCTGGTATACGACAGACACTCTGGGCAGCTGCTCACCAGTTCCATCAGCTCTTTGGCCTTCCCAATCTCCTCTGGAATGGACACCAGCTTGTTGTTGCTCACCACCAACACTTTCAGAGGAAGGTTGAAAAGGTATTTTGGCAACGTTGCAAGAAGATTCCGGCTACAGAAACACAAACATACACGTGTACAATCCGTAATTGAGCTTGAAAATTATTGTTATCATGGCAGGAACATGCTGGCCGATGAAAGTTTCTGGGTGGGTTAAAATAACGTTTGTGAAAAAGAGTACTAGATCACAGCGCTCTCTATTTGTGTCGTTGAAGTTAGCAGTACAGACGACAATAAATCATGTTCAAAATGTGCTAAACACACTGTGAAAGAGGAAGAGCTCTTGGTCCTGAAAACCCCCTGAAATGTAACATCACACTGCTGAGACGAAGCAGAGCAGTGTGATGTTACATATTTTAGCAAAACTAAATATGGACCCTTTTGTCTGTTGATATCCTGGTGATATCCTGGTGATATCCTGTTACAATATGAGGTCATTGTGTCAATCAATATCATCATCCAGCCCTTCATGAGGTCATCACTGACCTGATGTTGAGATAGGTTAGCATTTGCAGGTTGATGATGGCTTCTGGGACGCATTTGATGCAGTTGTGGTAGAGGTTGAGGGATTCAAGGGGGGCAAACAGACAAACCTCAGGAGGGATCTCTGTGAGCCTGTTCCTGGACAGATCTGTGGGAGGGAAGGAGGGAAAGTGGAGGTAAGGATTACAGTCAAACTGTGACACTGTTGTTTACCTAACAGATCAGGTGTGAGAGCTACAGTCACAGTTTATTGTAACAAACAATACCAATAGTGGCTGCTAACGTTGTTATAGGTTGGATATAAAATCCTCTGGGAAAGTAGATGGATTCCCGACAAATCCTTTACTAATAAATGTCTGAACGAGTGATCGATAGGCACATGGAAGAATCCTGAAAGAATGGTTGGAAATTACACTAGGTGTTTACCATCAATATCGACTCAGTTAAAGGAGTTAGGAACACTGCACTTCTAGTGTCTGTGTAATAAGTTTCAAGTTTGTCACAGAAGGCCACAGGTGTTGTTGCATGTACAATGAACATCTTGGAGTGCGTTTGGAGTTGACACACTTCTATGAACCATTTCAAAAAGATCCTTGCTATGTATCTGCAAATATGTGGATATTTGTTTGCAAAAATGTTGCAGTAGGTTGACAAGGCTGGTGAATCTACAACATCTAACCAGCCACAGTTCACCACCCATTGTGAAGACAGGAGCGAACTCTGACTACAAGAGCTAAGGTTGCGTAAGGACTATAAATATGCTCCCCTTATGGAAAAAACAATTTTGCTGAATAAATAATAATAATAGTAATTAATTCATTAATTAATTCAACTTATATAGCGCTTTTCATGGAACCCAAAGCGCTTTATACAATGAAGGGGAAAGCCCACCTCATCCACCACCAAAGTTGGGTGATGCACAGCAGCCATTTTGCACCAGAATGCTCACCACACATCAGCTATCAGGTGGAGAGATGAGTAGTTATATATGCCAATTAGGAAGGAGGGGGATAAATAGGTGGCCATGACTGAAGTGAGGCCTGGTTGGGAATTTGACCATGACACCGGGGTTAACACCCCTACTCTTACAAATAGATTTTTAATGACCACAGAGAGTCAGAACACCCGTTCAAAATCCCATCAGCACTCTAAGCAAAGCAGATGTCCCCATCACTACCCTAGGACATTGGGAATTATTTTTATACCAGAGGGTAGAGTGCCCCCTCCTGGCCCTCCAACACCACTTCCAGCAGCTTTGTTCTCCCAGGCATGGACTAACCAGGCAGAATCTGAAATAAATAACTAATTCATTGAGTGAGAATATGTAAAGAAAAGTGTGGATAGAAAAGAGCAAATGAAGATGACATTGTAATGCAGGAGGCTCATGGCTGATTCATAATTAAGGTGTGTGGCCCCAAAAACCCTCCCAGCCTTGCTACCTGGCAGCCATCACCGCCTCGGAGCCAGCCAATCAAAGAACTTATAGCCAATAGGAAGAACAGCCTCCTCCACTCCCTGGTACAGACTAGCTGCACCGCTTTCATTCACAAATAACACTGTCTGCAATCCAGCTGCTGTAGCTACCTACTACAAAATTCATTCACTGCCTTCCCTGTTTACCATCTTATTTGTTACCACACTCGCAGTTTATCACCACCACTTCCCGTAATTAACAAGGGATATTATTTCATCACATAGTTCATTCACCATGTGTAATATTTACTATATCTCCGTTCAATGTGTATTGGCACAATTCCAGCTGTTCCTACCAGTCTACTTGTTAATGCGATGCTTAGCTTCGAGGGCTATCGCGTGTCTGATCTCGTTAATCACCAGTCTAGTCCTGGGCGTCCCTGAGGCAGGGGCTCTGCTGTAGAACACACGCCACTGTGAAAAAGAGCTCTGCAGTGCTCCGTGAAGGATTCTGTGAAGGCCCCGACTCCCGATACCATGGCAACCACACGCAGAGCAGAGGGAAATGGCAAGCAACTGGATCTGCAAGACAATCGCATGTGGGGAGTGTGTGTGTGTGTGTTTGCATGCTCGCGTGCATGCGTGTGTTAATATGCATTCACAGTTGTGTATTGTGTTTGCTTTAGTAGTTCAGGGAAGTGATATGAATTAATGTTTAAGGTTGAGTTCCGCAAAAACAGTTTGGTTGGTTCCTTTAAAAAGCCTAAGCTCTGGGTCTGGGCGTCCGAGGGGGGAGTGCTTCAGCAGTAAAGAGGCAAATGTAGGTTATGGAAACCGGCTTATAAGGGTTGTGGCGGCTATTTTCTGGTTCGACTTCCCCAAGTGATTTTACCCAGGTCACACCGTTTTACTCTCATCCCTAATCTCAAACCAAAGACTGCATAAAGATAACCGACTGATCTCATCATTTCAAAAAGCTAAAATCCCGATATTAGACTGTCTCTCTTGAACATCTTTAAGCTCGGTTAAAGCCCAACCAGAATGATTTCCGATTTGTTTTTCATCTCCTCCACACAAGAGACATCCTTTCTTCATGGGTTTCTGAGAATTACTAGTCAGACACTGGAGGATCAGTAGTACCTTGAAATACAACATCAATGCTTGTCAGACGCCCACTAGATGCCCACAGACACACTAGCCCACTCAGTACCTCAGAGAGACCCAGATATGACAGACTGTTTTGGCAAGAAAAATGAGAGGACCGCCTCTAGATAAGCCTGTTACAAATTGCAGCAGTGACAGTTTGTGGGTCATTTACATAAGGATGTCATTTTTTACCTAATTCCTGACTGAGGCTGTTGAGAAGAGAGAATTCTGCCCCACATCCCCTAAACACAGTGAGACAGAAATAGTGAGCAAACCTGCTGCTGTGGAAGACAGACGATCTGTCTCTCCATCATTGTCAGGCTGTTCAGTCCAATCCTCAACTAATGAAACGTGACTAAACCCCAATATCCTCCTCAAAGCATGTGGACCTGCACACCAGATCAAACACTCTGCAAACACAAGTTACAGTGGGCTCTGAAATGACTGGCACTCCTGACTGGCAATGCACATACAATACTTTAAAAACATACACAATATAGAGATACACTGAAAATACTAACATGTGAGAAACAATGTACTTTATTAATGTTGCAATGGAACTAACCAAAATCATACAATCATTTAACAAAAATGTCACCAAAATCAAGCTTCCATAATTATTGGCACTCCTTATTCAGTACTTAGTGCAACCACCTCTAGCAAGGATAACAGCTCTTCCTGTAATGTTTGACAAGGTTAAGGAACAAATTTGGAGATCCTTCACATTCTTGGGTTTGTGCTTATCAACTGCCCTCTTTAAATCAGCCCACAGGTTTTCGATTGGATTGAGGTTCAGCAACTGAGATGGCCATGGAAGAACATAGATTTTGTTGTCACAGAACCATTTCTATGTGGATCTTGAGGTATGTTTTGGGATATTGTCTTGTCTGAAAGTTCATTTACTGCTTAGTCCAAGCCTTCTGGCACAGGCAACCAGATTGTCAGCCAAAATTGCATGACACATGGTGGAATTTATTATTCCATCAATCTTGACCAGTGCCCCTGGATCTCTGGAATTAAAACAGCGCCCCAAAACATCACTCACCTACCACCATATTTCACCATGGCTACGCATCTCTGTTTTGACACCAAATATGCTGATGCTGTACCTGAACAAAACATAACATTTTGTTCTAATCTGACCAGAGCACCTTTTTCCAGTAAATGGTAAATGGACTGCATTTATATAGCACTTTTTCTAACCAACAATGGCGATCAAAGCGCTTTACAGAGCCTCACATTCACCCATTTATTCACTCATTCATACACCGACGGCAGTGTCAGCCATGCAAGGCGATAGCCAGCTCATCAGGAGCAGCTGGGGTTAGGTGCCTTGCTCATGGACACCTCGACACTTGGTCAGTAGGACCCGGGGATCGAATCACCAACCTTCCGGTTGCTAGACAACCTACTTGACCCACTGAGCCACTGTCGCCCCTTTTTCCAGTCATAATTTAAATTATGCCTCTGTGTCTTGGGGTCTAAAAGAGCTTTCTTCTGACAACCCCTCCAAAGAGGCCCCGGTTGTTGAGGTGGCATCTGATGGTGCCACCTGGTGAACCCAAGATGCTACCAAGGCCTGCAATTCTTTCAGTGATTCTTGGGGATTTGGTTTCTTCTCACCATCCTCCTCCCTATCCTGGGGAGGAAAATGCATACAAGTCCTCTACCAATGAGTTTTTCAAATGTTCCATATGTTTTGAATTTTATAATAATTGCTCTGACAGTGCTCAGTGGTGTATTCAATCGTTTGTGGATCTTCTTGTAGCCATTACCAGATTTACGAAGGTCTACGACCATCTGTCTCTTTTGAGCTGCCAGGTCTTTTGTTTTCTTTATGGTGTTGGATGACAAAGGGATATTAAATGTGTGTTAAATTACCTTTAGTAAGTGGAATTTAATTCCTGGTTTAATTTTGGTAGATGTTATGTACAATAATCTTTAAGATTGCCACTGATTGTGAAACGTTGATTTGGAGAACGTGGATAATTTATTTAATCAATAAATGATTTTGGTTCCATTGACACATTGATCAAGTACAGTATTTTTCACACTTTAGTATTTTCAGTTTATATTTTATTGTCTATATTTTTACAGTATTGTTTGTGCATTGCCAGTCAGCAGTGCCAGTCATTTTGGCTCCAAAATATATAGAGTTTTTTGTACTGTAATTTTATTTTTTACATTTTGGACAGGTGCGTCCACCTGAAGCAAATAAGGATAAAATGCCTTGCTCAAGGACATAATGCCAGTTGGCACAGTCGTGAATGGAACCGTTACCCTTTTGACTACAAGTCTGACTCTCTAAACACATCTGACAACACATATACAAGCCGGTGTCTCCTGTTGTCGCATTGTGATAATTCAGGATTGTTGACAGGTGAACTTGACCTCCTTCATCATTGAGAAGCAATGGCAGTTAATCAGCTAGGGTCTGGAGAGTAAGTGGTTATCCTTTCCACAGCAACGGGATTAGGGACACCATAATAGAGTCCCAGCCTGTCACTCTGGAGCCCAGAAGCTAGCAGGACCAGGACAATTAAAGGGGAAGCACTGAAAAAAAATCAGTGAGACATCACAATATAACTGACACTAGCTAGCCAGATAAAATCCAGATATTTCACTGGGTCTCTCGTGTACATCTTTAAGCTCAGTTAAAGCCCAACCAGCTAGAGAGAGAAAGAGAGAGAGATGAGCTCATCACATTCTCAGATTTGGCCTAGATTTCAGCCCATCTGGGATATAGAAAGAGGAGCCAGCTCTTTCACAACGTTACCATGTGGGGCAGGCAAGGGGTGTCCCCAAACCCAACTCCATTACCCACAACTCAGTCATTATCTGTGTGAAATGTTCTACATGTTCATATCCTGTGCGTTGTATCAACCATCACCTATCTTCAGACATGGAGCACAACAAACATTATGTTATTTGTTGTATAAACCAATTACCTAAAAATTAGTTATCATAGAACCAGCAATGGACATCTGAGCTCCAGGCCAGGCAGTACACTCCTTACGTTTGGCGTGTGACATGACAGAGCGATTTCAACAGATACAGAGATAGGAGAAAGCAATGAGAATCCTCAACCTCCAGTCAAAACCAGACAGGAACTAACGATGAAACCAACAACTTCCAACAAACCTAACGATGGTAGGAGACACACAAACAAATCCTGTATACTGGCAGTAAATGAGCTTCTAGAGAAACCACATTAGTTTGTGCCGGGGCTTATTTCACAGCCTATCAGGTGCAGGGTTGTATTTACTTACTGCTCACGACTGGGAGGGGTGGCTACGGATTGTCTCAGCTGTGAACCACAAGGGGTCCCACGTCATTCCTCCAGGGACCTTCTCCCCAACAGCAGGGTTACCCTCTCAATGGAAGATGGGGACTAGGCAATAGCAAGTCACACTATAACACCCCCCCACTCAACAACCTGCCCCCAAACTGAGGGTGTCTCAATTACACCTCCCCGGAGACAGAGCTGCAAATGGATGCATGTAAGGTTCTTCTAAATCTCCTCCATTTGCTAGAGGGCATGTGAAGAGAGAGCAGGCTGACTCTATTGTTCCGGGGCAGTGGACCCCAGCGGAGATGCGACCCCCAGCCCTCGTTATTCACCCTAACCTTGGCCTATGTCCTCTATTCTGAGGTGATTTCATCCATACAAAATAATCATCCTGACCAAGGTTGCTAGACAGCCTTTTAATCATCCAGTGACCTCCCACACTAATCTACTCAGTGGTGGATGATTTCGAGTTGATTTGCACTTGGACCACTGTGATGAACTAAGGCCAATGACACAGTAAAAGGGTGAATCCCTAAATATTTCAAAAATCTTTTTTACACCTTTTCACAAAAACATTGATAAATTCATGTGATGCATGGAGGGCACAGTAATTCCCATAAAGCCTGTGTGCATGTGCATGTGCCTGCGTGTGCGTATGTGTCTGTGTGTGCGTGTGTGTGTGCGCGTGTGTGTGCATGCGTGTTGGTGATGCAGGGTTAATTGGCCCATGTGGGCTCGGCTGAGTGTGTCGGACCCTGAGGCCTGGGTAATCACAGCCTGACAACGTAATTAGAGATATGTGAGAGGAGCTGCACAGCCCCTGATAAACACACAAACACAAAAACACATAGACCATTCAGTTACTGTCTCTATACCGACACACACACATGCATACATGTCCATCATTACATACAATTAAAAAGGCAGAGCTATGCATCCATTAAACTATCAAGCAATACATGCATTAGCTTAATTGAAAATGAGCCCACGGTTTTTGGGAAGTACTTTTATGTAGCCTTGCATCGTTTAGATGTATGAGACAACACCACAGAATTATTAACATATTTTCACACGTAAATATACTGACTTCATCAAACACGTAGTCTACAGTACAGTGTCTTTATCAGTCTCCGAGACAAAAACACAGACATGTAGACAGGCGTACCTCTTTTTCAAACAGCATGTGTGCACATCTACCCTGTTAGGGTCCTACATCATCCAGCACAGCTTCAAGAGACAGTAACGAAGGCATTGCTGCCAATTTTATGCTAAGAGGTAACCTAGCATTTAAATGTTCATTCTACTGTTCAGCATAGGTGAGCCTTGATTTCCCATTACTGACATGAAAAACAAATCTGTTACCCCTTAACAGCATAACACTGTGGGATCAGCCCTTCATCTGACAGGCTTCTCCTCCTCTGTGGTCCATAACAGGTACACAAGCCCCTACTTCCTGATTTCTGAACATCACACCCCTGACAGACACAGGAAGGCCTGGGCACAGACAGTACAGTGGCAGACTGAAAGGCACAGACAAGCAGGCAGATGAATAAACATGAAGAGGCGAGACAGAATATAGATGATGTAGTAAGACAATGGTTAGTGAATATAAAATGGACCATTAATCAACAGGGCTGACAGACATGATCCCAAGTCAGAACCCTTTAGCAGACGGTCTTGTGATGCACAAAGCGCTCGTTGACTATTCCTCTTTCCCTTTGAGGAGTAAAGCCCGGTTGGCCCAGGCTCTGTGCTAGACCTGGAGGTGAAGGTTAGGATGGCACAGACTCCCATCTGTACATGAAGGGAACCCCTGTTGGTCTCAACAAAGGCCTGGCCGCTCCTGTTTTGGGAACATCTGAAGTCAAATGGAGAAAGGGGGCGGGGAGGAGAGCGGTGCTCGGCTTTTGTGAGGCTGTCCATTTCTGTCGCCGTCCTTGTCCCTGACCAAACACCATCTGTGGAAGGAGAGGGCGGGGGACTCGGGGACTGGAGGGCTTTTGTGCCAATAGAGTTCCCAGAATAGGGCCAGGCCCCCTAGCCAAAGCACCAAGCTGCAGCCTGCTCCTCAAGTCTAGAAAGGCTCTATTATTTAAAGGAAATTTAAACAGCTAGATAAAAACTTCCCTGGCATGGACGCTGTGAACAGAAGGAGGTAGGGGGGTTGAATACATTTGTAGGGCAAGTGTGTTGTGAACGTGAATACCTAATGCCCGCACCCAAACTCAGTGAAGCCTATCATCTGGCAAAAGACCAATGGGAACCTGTCTTAAGTTGGGCTTGATAGTGTACCTGATATTATAATAACTCCTCACATTGAGGCTTGGGGATGATCTTGGCTGCAAAATATGGCTGCAACAGATCACAAGATTAGAGTAAGACACTGTTGGTGGATTAAGAAAGGACTGGTACAGATGTCACATTTCACTATAACATTAGTCCCTGCTACTTCAGTCAAATAAATCTATGCAATAGTAATTTAAATAAATAAAAAATGTCCATGACTTATGTACCATCTTTTTTGGTAAATTACTCTTTAATCTACTACATCTACTGTAGATTGCCTAATGTGGAATGAATTGTCCGATGAACATCCAAGCAAACTTATTTCATACATTACTTATTTTAGAAAGGACAACGATATCAGCAAAATGCTAAGTGGTAAGTGGTTGTTTTGGTTGTGACGACAATGTTCTGTTTATCGTCCAAGATTTAATTACTCTTTAACATGTTTGCATTAGGAATTGTGTAGAGAAAGTGATCTTGGTTTTAATCAGATAAATCACCTCAGCCAGTTTGCCTTTCCCATAAAGAAGCTTATCACAGGAGACAGTGTGGTATCAGTGGTGGGGTGTCTAAGATGCTATAGGCTAATCTGATGTGTAACTCAGAGTGCTGGCTGCTGATTTACAGAGAGATGACCTATGAGTACTAGCTCCACACACACACACACACACACACGGACACACACACACAAACACACACACACACACAAACAGGTCCTCAACAGTAATCACAGCTGATTACACAGTGCTCCAAATTAACCACGCATTCTTGGAATTGTTTTCATCCTGTTATCACAATAATTTAGACCAAGATAAAACTAGCTAATAGAATTTTGTCCATAATAGAATTCTCAGCAGTCTGAATCCCACCAGAATAGACTACAACCGAGCCAGGAAGATGGTGAGATATCTTCTTTGGAGATGTATTATAAGCCTAGAGTCAATTATTTCATTTTCTCTATGGGATTAACCTTAAATTTTATATTATCTATTCTGTTACTTGTAATGGATCAGTAATCAAGCCGATTAGCATGAATTAGTGTAAATGAATCCTAAGTGACATTTTTTTAAATATTGGCTGGCATTCATTCAATATTGTTTAGTCAAAATTCTCCACAAAACATTTTGCCATGTTTTGCCATGTTGACATTGAAAACAATTTATAATTTTTTTTCAATGAGTGAAAAAGAAAAATAATCTAGTTGTAACAATTCTGTTTTTGTTTTCTGCATTAGTGTAAGTAGAAAAGAGTAAGGTATCCATTTCCAAACTTTCATTTGCCATAAAATGCAATGATAGAGATAATTATTTATACTTTTGTGAGTAACATCCTGTAATAGACCGCATTTCAGATAAATATATCTTTTGATATTTGATCTGATTAATCTTTCAATTGTTTTTTTAAAGCATCTTCCGTGCATAGTGGGTTTTCTTTACAGGTCCCTAAGACTTTCGCACAGTACAATACTGCACTAATATTCATTACGTCAATGCCAGTCTGAAACAAACACCTTTGTTAGTGATTAAGTCTGTTTGTCTTCTTGTGTCAGTCTTTAGACCAGGATTGTGCATAAAGTTAGCATTACATGACAGAGCTCAACAGCCTCAGCTTTACAGAAATTACGAACTGCATCATCAAGGCATTGAATTCATGCCAAAGGACAGTATTTGTTAATAATTTCTCTGGCAGGGTTATGTAGTGACTTTTGGAATGTTTGATTAATAATCTCCCTAATCTATGTAGTTACATAGATGATTAAATTCAATAGACCTTGTAGATGCTGTATTTATGCTTAATAATAGAATATGTGACTAGTTTAGTCACATTTCACTCAATATCTCATTTAGGTTATAACAATAAGTACTTATGCAATGGAACGTCTATATATAAAACAAAAAAATATTTGGACATTTATAACATTTTGGTGAGACCAGTCATAATAAAATACAATTAAATCAATTTCAAACACATTTTATAATGAAATACCAGAGGAAGTAAATAGACAATCCTTGTCCGGTGAACTGTTTCCAAATAAGAAAATATTTTCACTGGCAAATAGGTGGATAACTTCATTTGAGTGACCTACATCCAGGTCTGAGTGACAGGTAGGCCTATGTGTGTGTTCAAACTGGGGTTTTGTTCTAGACATGTTGTGACATGCTTGTTTTTCGGTAGCTATACAAAACCCAAAGGGGCGAAATGTGACATGAGATGTTTAGGCATCTACAACCACACAGATATACTGTACACATCCACACATTAATGTCCTCACTATCAGCACATACACAGGGATATAGGATGGGTTGACCAGTGACAATAAGTTCCTCACTATCAGCACATCCACAGGGATATAGGATGGAGTGACCAGAGACATTAATGTCCTCACTATCAGCACATCCACAGGGATATAGGATGGAGTGACCAGAGACATTAATGTCCTCACTGTCAGCACATCCACAGGGATATAGGATGGAGTGACCAGAGACATTAATGTCCTCACTATCAGCACATCCAGAGGGATATAGGATTGGTTGATTAGGGACATAAATGTCCTCACTATCAGCACATCCAAAGGGATATAGGATGGGGTGACCAGGGGCATTAATGTCCTCACTATCAGCACATCCACAGGGATATAGGATGGGGTGACCAGGGGCATTAATGTCCTCACTATCAGCACATCCACAGGGATATAGGTTGGGGTGACCAGGGGCCCAGGGAGGCCTGGATGAAAGGTTGCCATACAGGCCATTCCTCCCAAAGGACTGAGTGGCGCAGTCACCCTATGACACAATCATAATCAGAGTGTAATGAGCATTGCAGATTGATGTGCATGTACGTGAGAAAAATCGGAATAAGAATGTGTTTATATGCTGGATCTAGCAGAGTGAGTCTACAGTACATGTAGTATGGGAGTGGTGGTAATGTATGTGCAGTTAGGTTAGCTGGTGAAATCTAGGTAGTTTGTGTGTGGGGGGTGTTGTGGAGTAGGGGAGCTGTTGGTGTAAGGGATTCTACAAAATGTAGACAATCTTTGCTTGGCATTGACATTTTTATTTTATATTTTGTTCCTTTTTTTGTAGTCAGTGAGCTTAAAATCTTGACCTTCAACTTCATATCTAATTCAGCAACACATAAATACAACAAATCATCCAAATACCATGTTATATAGGAGACCAACCGTGGTTGGTGGATCTTAATTGGGGATGCCAAGCTCGCATTACCATCCAGAATGGGGGAAACGGAACGTTTCACACAATGGGTTTGATGTGCTACACACCATTCTACTCAATCCAGTCCCGAACGTAATGCGAGCCCGGCGTCCCCAATTAAGATCCACTGGCCGCGGCTGTAGGAGACGTAACTTCAATTTCTGTTTATTTCAAGGTGACATTTTGAAGGTATTCTGCATATTCAATATTACATCCAATGGGCAAAATTGTATGATCGATTTAGTCAATACAATATTGTGGTATTACAGTACAGATATTGTATCATCCCCCAAAAATGAAATCAGAGAGGAGACTATAGAATGGTCTCTGTTATTCAAAACAAAATTGTACTTTATTTCGAATCTAAAAAAATTGTCTATATTTATCAAAAAGATGGAAAAGCATAGTGTTAAGCTTTGTTTTTTATATGTATTTATCAACAAGATGTAAATGCAGTGTTATGCTTTGTATGTTTTTTTCTCCTGAATTTCTCTACTCATTCAAACACTTTAGTTAACAACTAAACAACTAATATAATTCAAGATCTAAAAAATGCATTTCCAAATGAACAGCAAAGGTGTAGGAAACCATGTTTAGTAATGCCTTGTTGTTGTATCAGTACATTACTGATTCATTAGCATTATAATGGATATACTGCTCCTTGGCCTAAAACCTGATTGATATATCTATAAATCACATTAGAAAACAATGAGCAGAGCTCATTGTTCACCAGTGTTTTAAAAACAATAGCAAGACAAATCAGTTTACAAATTGGGTGATACTTTCCAAAGTAATATGGAATTCACAATTACCTTAATGGATATCTTAATCCCCTAATTGGAAAATATTCAAGAAGAATGTTAAGGATGACATATGAGTTATTGAGTGTGTGATAGGGATGGGACGATTACCGGTTTCACGGTAAACCACAATAAAAAGTATGTACGGTTAGTATTACCGTTTAAAATTTAGTTTTCATTAAAACCGTCTTTGATTACCATGATTTTGAAAACTCACGGTAAATCCTGTTCAGCCAGAATCAGTCCGACGCAGGTGCGCGCTTGCAACGTTGTTTTTTGCACGAGTAGTCAAGGCGGAAGGCAGTGACAGCGCTCGGGAGATTTAGCCATCCTGGTCATATTTTGGCTTTTACAAGACTCCTGAGGGCAATTTAATCGAGAATGGGCAACCTGTCTGCAGAGGAAAGTTGCTGCATTAGGGGGAAACACGTCAAATCTGTCATCTTCGTGACAACCAGCCACTGCGAATGCATAAACTTTTACTTCAATACCAAAACTAACTTGGGGAAATAATTGGACAAACAATATTGATTCGAGATGAAATATTTAATTATCTCACGTGTAATTAACGCAAAGTATCCGGATGATAAGTTTAACAGCAAGTAGATTTGAGCCAAGACGAACAAACATGTTTAAAATATTAAAGGGTGACATTTAAGGGATAATGTATTGTAGGCCTATTAATTCATAGTAAACTTATTACACATTTTTATTTTTATAACAGAAATAATTTCAGGGACATAAAATATTGCATATGATTAGTGTCCGCAGATCCTTAAAGTCTTAAATAGCCTTAATATCGTTTTCTAGAATTTACGGTCTGAAACTGTCTTAGTCTTAAATCTCATTTACTAAGGTCTTAAACAACTGCGGCAGTCATGCTATTTTTGTTCCATTGTATTTTGTCGAAAGAAGCCATAAACCCTTTCTCTGTGCAACATTTTAGTTAGCAACAGCTGCCAAATTACAGTAATATCAGGTGATTGCAGGAGCTCCATGAGTTCACAGCAACACACTTACTTTGTTCGTTAGTTAGCTTAGTTTGAGTCTTGTTTATCTTTAATTTACTTAGCTAATATATAAAATATATTTTATTTGTGTCCTTACAGTTTTGTTTACTAAAACGGATTACTTGTGATTAGTACCTATTGCGCATTTTTCAGTAGCCTACCTCAAAGCAACGATAGCAACCGACTCTCATTGAGTAGTTAATCTCCTCGTTCTCGTTCTGTGTTTCATTAGCGCAAGTGTAGTGGAGCCATGTATTACTTTGCAACATTTCTTTCTACCGACTCAAGAGCCAGGCATCGTGGAGTTTAGTTTGAACTGCTGGTCGCAATTCTACAGCAGACTTAAGCACAGTCTATCGTGCGCACATAAAAATGCTTCAGGCAAAAAAGAACATAAGATACGTTTAGACGTTTTAATTTATTTCATATAATGAATATGAATAACTTACAAATATAATTCAAAGACATTGCTCTCTAACCAAATCCAAACATTCAAACGATATGTGTGCTGGTCTCCCTCAAAATTCACACAATGCATTCCAACGCAGGCGACTCTCAGTACACATCTGTCGCTCCCGACATCCTAAAAAAAACTTCACTAACACACGGTCAACTTAATTCCTTCATCTGAGAGATTCAAAACAGCAGTTAATGGGAACCATCCACAGAGATAGTCACAGTATACTGGCACAGTATTCAAGCCACCATGTAAGTTAACGCCTATAAGGCAAAAAATATTCCTGCCAGCAACTGGTAGTCTACCAAATATCAGGAATAGGACAGTTTTTTATAGTATATATAGTTTATTGATGATACTCTGTTTGCCATCACAATAAATCAAATGATTAGCAATGAATGTAATGTATGTGTTACATGAATATTCTATTACAACAGAGTCAAATTCAGTCCTACTAGACCTTTCGTTTACTTCAGCAGATGTTAAAGCTATTGCCTAATTCTAACAAGATTATCAGTCATCAATTTATGGGGAATTCATAATGATATCACATCGAATAGTAGGCTTTAGTACTAAATGGTAGACTATAGTAAAATAAAAAGTGCCTATAGCTGCTAATTGTATTTGTTGTTTGTTGATTTCCAAGTATAAAATCTTGTGGAAATGTTTTTAGTGTGTGTGTATCAGTTTTTTTACATTTCCATCTCATTTTAACAAAACCATGATAATCGTGATAACTTTGGTCACTATAACCGTGATATGAAATTTTCATACCATCCCATCCCTAGTGTGTGATAGGCTATGATGCCACTGCATTCTTCAGTCGTAGCTCACAACCATTAGAAATACATCTCCCAGGGCTTCCATTATTAAAATTTGCGACCAGGTATTGTGACTGACAGATTTAAATGGTGATATAACTCAGATACTTTAAACATTAGTAGCTTGCGGGGTTGTGTGAGCACGACTAGCATGAATTTATAGATTGTTATTTATTGTCTCTTCTGATCACATAGTAATTGTCACATCACTTCATCATAAAGAGAGAAGACAATGGAGAAAAAAACTAGCTAACAGCTAATTTAACTACATTAAAGCATAACACTCGCCAAAATGCAACCAATGTTCTTTCTTTGAATGTACTTGTGTCAAACATTTGTATAAAAACATAATTACGATGGAAACACCACTTTTAAGATTTTTCTTATTTTTGGTTTTAGTGAAATCGCCTTTTGAATGGAACGCTCCTAAGACACACATTTTTTTTTTTAACTGCAGCGTTGGAACAAGACTACAGGAGGGCACACTGCATGGCTGGAATCGTCTCCTCGGTGAGTTACGCCCTCGTACAATTATTATAAACGTTCTACATAGTTCTTTGGTGTAACGGTTTGATGTGATTCCTCTAGGTGACAAAGGTTTTCCCCTGACTGAGTACCTTATAACACAGCTTGCAAATCCCCATACAAGCAGCATCGCAGGTTCAACAGTGCGCACACACGCACACGCTGGAGAACGGGTTGCCATTCAATAGCCACCATTGGGGGCTCTACGAAGGAGACAGGATCTAATTCTGTGCTTCTAATATAGTAAGTGCGATCTTTGGCTAAGAAAGCTACTTAAACAAATACAATGTGGAATGTTTAGTGAAAATAATTAATTTATTTGAAATGCACTTCAGGTTCTCGTTTATCGCTTTCAATGACTGTAGCAGTAACCTCAGTCAACACTGCATTTTTCCTTGATCTATTAATGCCCGATTTTAAGCTTCCAAATAAAACCAAGCAGTTGGCCTGCATCTGAGCATCTCTATTTCTATCTCAGGGAAATTCCTTTTCTTTGCCAGATGTTGCTTATCCATGTCGTAAATTCTAAGGACGAGGCCTCTAACCCGTGCATATGTGGTCGTGATATTTAAATGACAACTGATTTCAGCTGTCTGATTTATCAATTCCCATTCATTGTACGCTGTAATTGGAGTAATACGAACGTTTTGTAAATCACATGTGAGCCCCGTCGTAAGATGATTTCTACACTCAGATCTACGCTGGTTTCTACGCACGTTTGATAAACGAGGGCCAGTGAATCTGCCAGAAGATGAAAGAATGAAAATACATATGTTTTTGGAGTTTTTGATTGAAAAATTGAAAATTTAGAATGAGCTATTTTCTATGAGGACCCCAAGTGTCCCCTCATGATTGTGCCCAAATGTACACAAGTGTTACTCTGGCATCGAGTAATGCTGCTCATTAACTATGCCCTTGTAGCCAAGCTGCACCAATCACATCGGTGTATCTGATAAAGGTGGGCCAAAGGGAAGTTAAACAGATGACGACAGCGCTGCGAGTGCGACCTCGAAGTCATAGGTAAACGTTGTAAGATCGCTGTGGATGAACACCAATTGTTTGAAACTGCTTTCGCCGCTACAATGAACGAGTTAGACTTGGTTTTTTGTCTAAAAGAGGAACAGAAGATGGCGCTTGAATCGTTCCTTTTTAAGAAGGACGTTTTTGCTGTTTTGCCGACCTGATACGGCAACGGTTTAATCTACCAGTTAGCTCCGCCATAGGGGCTTAACGAAAACCACTGGTAGTCATAGTGTTATCCAATTGCGTACAGTGAGATTTTCAAATGCACGCTTGGTGCCGCCCCTTGAGTTGAGTCATTTTCATTACTCAATGCCAGACCCTTATATCCTCCGGATTTGGGTCTGGATTTTTCCAGGCTACCCAAGTGTCCAAATATAAAATAAATAACTATAAAAACATATGGTTACAAAACAAAACTTTGCATTCTTACAAAACACACATTTCCATACAAATGGCATGATATGGTTACCGTATTTTCTCCACTACAGGGCGCACTGGATTATAAGGCGCACTGTCAATGAATGGTCTATTTTCAATCTTTTTTCATATATAAAGCGCACCGGACTATAAGGCACATTAAGCGAAACAAAACAGTCAGATAAGTCAGTGAGTCAATCTTTATTAAATGTTCTATTGCCATGTTCTACTGCGTGACTGACAGCCTTGAGTTTGAAGTCCGCGTTGTAAGCATGTCTTTTGGCAGGTGCCATTTTGGGGTCCTTATACACACACATTGTAATATTATGGTGAAGCACAGTACTCAGCAACGCTCCTGACTACGGTAGCTGTAAGCGGTGCGGCTTTGTAGTTTACCAAAGTCGTACTAAAACATTTTGACAGAGAGCGGGTACAACACAAAATCGCTTCAAGGTCAGTAAGCCAGAATTAATACATATATAAGGCACTTCAGATTATAAGCCGGACTGTCATTTTTTTTGAAAATTAAAGTCTTTTAAGTGCGCCTTATAGTCCGCAAAATTCGGTACAAAAAAACACACCTGACGCGTACTATGTAATAAATGGAATACAAGACCCTGGATACACATGCCTGTAGTTTTTGTTCACTGTTGCTCAGGAGGATCTACCCAAAATGACTGAATAGCCCAGCTCATTGGCTGTCTACCTAGGTTGAATTCAGACATTTTAGGTCATGATTTCATGGTTTTACTGTCAGTCATGTGAGTACTGCTTTGGTGAATCAGCACGCCCCGGCTGTGAGTATACACAGACATGTGGTCATGCATTTCCGCCTTCCCTGAGTTTAGAATGATGAATCAGCTGTCTGCGAACACCAGGCATTCTACAATTTACCTGTGGCCACTGAGCTAGCTCACCTGATTCAACTCAACTTCTTAATGATCAGGCCTTTGATTAGTAAATCCGGTGAACTAGTTCAGTGCCTACAGTTACAGTTTTTTCCAATTGCTAACACACAAAATGCATAATTTGGCTCATCGAGTCAAAACTCAACACACAAGAATGCTTTACACAACACTTGAAGATTAACATTGAACTGCCATGTCAAAACTGCCATTCTGCAATCAAAACTGCCATTCTGCAATCAAAACTTAACACTCTGACTTCAAAAGGCCCTCTTCAGATCAA
>JACXGM010013564.1:0-22902 GCA_016801145.1 Umbra pygmaea | reverse complement strand
GTCAAGGCTATAACAAAAAGTGCATTATGCATCTGATTTCTGGGTGTGCCAGCTGCTTCTTTGGGTGGCACAAGCACACCCTGGCACACCCGTGCCTACGCCACTGATTTGTGGAACACAGAAACTTCGGATCAGTAGCGCACTGCAAACGTGTGATGTGTGAAAGCACAATGGCTTGTCATGCCTCCGCAACGCATACAAACTGCAACCGCACCGCATCCGCACTGCAGACGGAGTATGTCTGAAACGGGCGTAATCGTTACGATACTGGAATTATCGGCTGCTGACATTTTGGCTTTGCCGTTGTTCGTGAATTATAATGAATTAATCAATAGTTTCCAACATTGTAAAACATTTGCAACATTGATATATATATTTTAATCAATGTAATGCCACCGTGGTGAATTTCAGTCAAACACATGAAAAACCCTGGGTGTTATGGGCCATTGTTTGGTATCAGCAGGAGTTCAGCATAAATGTCACATAAAGAATAGATAATGATTCCAGAGCAATTTCAGAGACTTCCTGCAGATTGCAGGTAATCATTTGGCCTGGACTCCATTTAACTTAGCTTTCTCCCTATGTGTCACAGTGTCCTATTGTTTTTAAGGAGGAAGACCAAAGCAGGAAGTGTTTAATAATCAATAATAATTGAATAATTTAGTTTTAATAACCAATCCAGGCTTAATAATGGACAAACGAATATATAGGTGCCTAGCACAACAACAATAGCATACTAACTCTCTTAACCGCGACACAGAACGTGTAGTAACTAAAAGCAGAGTATGCTTATTTGATCTAATTCATCTAAATAAATATTCTTTACTTACATCGCAGTACGTGGCGAGGGCATGAAGAGAGTCCATATGAAAAGTCCAGAGAACACACAAAAGCGAAACAACACTCAACAGAGAACAATGCCCGACACTTCTCTTTAGATTGGACACCATTTATATAACTAATTCAAAACGGCTGAGCGTCATTTACAATCAGATCTACAAGATACCAGCCTAACCAAACCTAAACCCTCCCCTAGCAATCGCCAAACCAGAAAGAGGTGTCACAATACTTAAAGGGATATTACCTAGAACCAAAAAAAAACACAATGCAAAGCACCGGCATAATACAAGGAGAACACAAAGACATAAAAATAAACACTTATAATTATCAAGTCCACATCTCAGTTCAATGTTCACGACAGCCCACACCGGGCTGGACGTTACACTATGAACCTGTCTGGCTGTCATCCAGCTGTTGAAAAAGGTCACAATTCAACAGCTGGATTCACCACAATTTAATCTCCAATGAACATACAGAGGAAAGGTCGCCCACCTCAGAGTTCAGAACATAACTGAACACTCCCAGAACTCTTCCCCGGAACAAACAGACACGTGTAGCCCATCCACCGACCGAGCGGTACATCTGATGGAGCAGCCAAACTCCCATATAAATGGTCACTTGTAAAAATACTTGACTTCACTGCATTGTATTCCAGGCAAGATCTTTTCTTTCACCATTTGAGGGAGATTTATTGGATCAAACATCTTTAACCAGAACAGTAACCTGTTATTTTAATATGAATATTGCTTTAACAGTGCTGTAAAATTCCTCTTACATTCTCCTTAAAGTCATATGCAGGATTTGTTTAGGTTTCATTGTGTTATTATATGTTTTAAAAGTTATAATACAGCATTTGCCAGGTGATAAACCTAAAAGCAGAAGTGTCTAAAAGCAGAAAAGCCATAGTGTTTTTATTAGAACATTTTGGCATTCATCTGTGTACTTCACATTTATCAATTGCCTTTTGAAAACAATATCCAGTATTTTGGTTGGAATCATTCTGACAGTTTGGGCATCCTGCAACTAATCTGTAACAATAGCATTATTCAAATATATTTTGTTCCACTGCTTATTTACAGGAGTAAATAAATATTTTTTTGCAAATTAAATGTTTGGTATTGTAATGCATAGACATTTATTCAAAGTTGAGCCATATATTAAGATTACTGAGATTGAGTTGAACATCAACTGCAGCACATGTTTACTTCACACATTTTCAGTCATATAGCTGTACAGGGACATCTCCCTGTAGCAATTTAGGGTAAAGTGCCTTGCTCAAGGACACAACGACATTTGGCCCAGTTGGGAATCGAACTGGCAAACTTCCAACTACAAGTTCGAATTCCTAACCATCTGAATCGTCGGCTTATTTAAAAGGTTTTCATGTAGTCTGTGCTTTTCTTATTTCCCTGTTCTTCATATGTCTTGCTGTTTTGTTTCCATAACAAACTAATACAATGCCAATTGGTATCATCAATTGCACTGAAATTCTTGGTGGCTAAGCATATCGCATGCATAGACGCCATAAAGCCAGCAGGTTTTCTGTTTCACTTTCCAGTAGAATATACTGTTGGATGAAATACAGTATGTTAAACCAGTTGTATTCAGACTCGGTAACCAAAAGACTCTCAGAAATGTTTTGGGTCTTAGGATGGGAGTTGCTGTCCATAGGTGTGAACATTATATTTTGCATCTCTATTTAGTAACTAATCCCTTGGAATTCACATCTGGGAAAACATATACGGTACTGTAGTAAGCAACCTCATTGTCTCTTAGTTTCTACATCAGATAAAACAGAGGAAGTCACAAAGATGAAGATCATGTAATATAACTAAATTTTTAGGGTCTGATGCAACCCAACTATACAGTGTCTTCTCCTGTCCCTTTGAACATACCACACATTGTTTCAATATTTATTTTATTATTGCTTAAACATGCACTATGTCATTTTCCATTCATTTGTCCCATCGGCCTGAATTTTGTATAGATTTATTTTATATGTTTTTACTGAACACAGGAATAATACAGGGACAATATAACCGATTTCCTAAAATACACAATATTATTTTGTCCATAATATGCATTTGTTTCTAGTTAGCTTTTGTGAACAGTCGATATTGCTATTTTACTGTTGTCTACATTTTGAATTATTTAAGTTGATATTTTTCTACCACTGGATAGAATATACTAGTTCCTAATGTTTACTTTACTTTTTTCTTTTTTTAGTTTTCATAACAGTTATGTTTAATTTCTTTCTAATACATTTAATAAATAGATGTTCTCTCTCATAAGGCGAGGAAACAGTTTAATTTATTTCTCAGTGAGGGAAAACACATTTTAGCACTGTCATAATTTGTAGGAAAACACACATATATAACATACACTTTACAATGAATCTGAAAATCTCCCAGAGGTCCAATCGTGGTCAACATCCTTCCTGTCAGGTGCGCCCTTATTCAGCTTCCCAGGCATCTAATTGGAGTAAATGTGAATCGCTAACATTCCAACATTCCTACTACAGTAGTTGATCATTCTTGGAAAAGCCAAGGGTCTGAATAAATATTTGGTCAGTGCTGTTGTTGGAAGACCGAGCAGCATGTAATACCAAAACAATTTTGAAATGTTTATGTGTTATGGTTCACCTTAGTTTGACATACAGTCTACTGTATCCATGGCATACAGTACATACTGACATTTATCTACTGTCATTACTGTATATCATCCCTACATACAGCTCTGGAAAAAATTAAGAGACTAAAAGAAAAGGTACTAAACCCTAAGTTGCTACAAGGTGAATGTCCCTGTACTAACTGTAAGTTGGTCTGGATAAGTGTCTGCTAAATGAAGAAATATTAATTATCATTTTTGTTTAATTCCATAATTGACTGGCGAAATATATCTCCTAAATTCTAAATAAAAAAGTTCTCTTTTCAGAGCATTTATTTGCAGAAAATGAGAATTGGTCAAAATCACAAAAAATATTGTTTTGTCACACCTCAAATAATGCAAATAAAATAAGTTAATGTTCATCTTTAAACAACACAATACTAATGTGTTAACTTCGGAAGAGTTCTAAGTTATCATTTCTGATGACAGTGGCCTCTTTTTTTTAGCAGGATAACGCACCCTGCAACAAAGCAAAAATTGTTCAGGAATGGTTTGAGGAACACAACAGCAAGTTAAAGGTGTTGAATTGACCTCCAAATTCTTGATGTGGGGAAAATCAAACTGACAGTATTCACATTCTCAGCCAAAAGGAAGAGCATTTGAACACAGCTTTTAAACTGTCCTACGCACCATCCCATTATGATGTTAACCTAGTCCTTTCTCTTTGCTAATCACTTGGGCGGACCTTTCTAGGACTTGCGTGGCATCAACCGTTTGCCCCTTTATGCTAATTAGTTGGGCGGACCCTTATTGGTCCAGATCCTTCCATAAAAAATGATGGAGCCATAAATACAAATACATTTGATGGTACTCCAATACATTTCATTATAGCTTGAATGTTCCATTGGATTTACAATTCCAGTGCAAAGTGTATATATAGTATATTGACAATTATACTGATTGCCATTCTGATTGTCTGTGTGTGAGATTAATATATTGATACATACAAATAGTGCTACTCATGTGCAAGTATATATGTGCAAGTATATATCATGTGCAAGTATATATAAAAATCCCTCACAATCTCAATCCAATCGAGTATCTGTGGGATGTGCTGACAACCAGGTCTGATCCATGGAGGGCCCACCTCGCAAACTAAAAGGACTTAAAGGATCTACTGCTAACATCTTGGTGCCAGGTACCACAGCACACCTTCAGAGGTCTAGTGGAGTCCATGCCTCTACGGGTCAGGGTCGTTTTGGTTGTAAAAGGAGGACCTAAACAATATTAGGCATAATGTTATGGCTGATCGGAGTATACTTACAGTATGTCCTTTAGGTGACATTTAACTGCTGTACAGTACATCACACACATATATTTACAGTATGTCATTATAATGACATAAAACAGCTGTACTTTACAGCATAACCATTTATTTACAGTATGTCATCATGGTGCTATTAAACTGCTGTACAGGTCAGCATACCCATTTATTTATAGTATGTCACTATGGTGACATTTAGTTGCTCTACGCTTTATCATCCCACATATATGTACAGTCTGTCACTATGGTGACAGGTTTGTTGTTGGGTGTTGTTTATTACTTCGCACTAAATTAACGCATGTTTCCTTATAGCATACATGCTGCATGAATCCAGAACTAACATTTAATGAGAAAACTGCTTAAATAAATTATTAACAGATTAACTCAATTTTATTGTCGAAAATGGACCAAAAACAATAAAATATAGCGTACAGTCTCATGCGAAAGAGAAATGAAATTAACTGCTGAGTAAAGAACTTTCGTCTGTGTCAGTTGGTGTCAATAAATCCATCGGCACTCATGCCACTTGTCAGCTATCTGACCGTCATTAGCATCCCTGCCTGGTCACAAATAGCCCAGATTCACTGGGGATGAGACAGATGCACTATTCAATACTAATGTGCTAACTTGTACAGCAGTCCTATGCACCATTTAGTGGTTAGCCCCCTTAGCCAAAACCTAAGCAATCACTGGCATTCTGGTGAATGATGTAAGATATTTGGTCGGGGTCTCCCTTTTTATTTGTGTTTTCTAAGAAAAGCTTTTATTTTGTGCCACCCTTAAGAGTTGAGGTATAGTTTTCTGGAAGGGAATAGATTTATTGGCATATGAATTACGTAGGTTTCTGTGGTGAGCCCCACTTCATAATGCAAACTACATGTGCACGGATGTGTGTGTGAGACAGAATTAATCTTTTATACTGTGCAAACATTATTTACTTTACAACTTACTCATTTCAACAGTAAAATGTTTTATTAAATAAGACTTACTAAAAGAAAATCAGTAATTATAGTAATTACAGTGCATCTGGAAAGTATTCACAACACTTCACTATTTCACATGTTGTTATGTTACACCCTTGTTCCAAAATGTATGAAATTCATTATTTCCCTCATAAATCTAAAATCAACACCTCATAATAAAAATGTGAAAGCAGTGTGTTTGAAATCTTAGCAAATTATTAAAAATAAAAATGAAAAAGCACATGTACATAAGTATTCACAGCCTCTGCTCAATACTTTTTTGAAGCACCTTTGGCAGCAATTACAGCTTTAAGTCTTTTTGAGTATGATGCTACAAGCTTGGCACACCTATTTTTGGGCAGTTTCTCCCATTCTTCTTAGAAGGACCTCTCAAGCTCCATCAGGTTGGATGGGGAGTGTAGGTACACAGCCATTTTCAGATCTCTCCAGAGATGTTCAATTGGGTTCAAGTCTGGGCTCTGGCTGGGCCACTCAAGGACATTCACAGAGTTGTCCTGTAGCCACTCCTTTGTAATCTTGGCTGTGTGCGTAGGGTAGTTGTCCTGTCTGAGGTCCAGAGCGCTCTGGAGCAGGTTTTCAGCAAGAAAGTCTCTGCACATTGCTGCATTCATCTTTCCCTCAATCCTGACTAGTCGCCCAGTTCCTGCCACTGAAAAACATGCCCACAGCATGATGCTGCCACCACCATGCTTCACTTTAGGGATGTATTGGCCAGGTGATGAGCAGTGCCTGGGTTCCTCCAGACATGACACTTGCCATTCAGGCCATAGAGTTCAATCTTTTATTCATCAGACCAGAGAATTTTGTTTCTCATGGTCTGAGAGTCCTTTAGGTGCCTTTTAGGAAAATCCAGGCAGGCTCTTATGTGCCTTTTACTGAGGAGTGGCATCTCTCTCCACAGCGAAACGCTGGAGCTCTGTCAGAGTGGCCATCAGGTTTTTGGTCAACTTCCTGACTAAGGCCCTTCTCCCCCGGTTGCTCAGTTTGGCCGGGCGGCCACCTCTAGGAAGAGTCCTGGTGGCTCCAAAGTTCTTCCATTTCTGTACCCTTCCCTAGATCTGTGCCTCGATACAATCCTGTCTACAGACAATTCCTTGAACTGAACACGACAGCCACTGGATCAATTACATTGGCGTTTGATGTTTTTAGGATGGTCCCATAAACGGGGGAATTATGGAATATGCCACAAGATTGCACACGTTATGTTTCACTTTACAGGTAGCTACCAAAATATATGAGAAGATCTACTGAGACAAACGTCTCGCTCTCTGAGGCAAAATATTTGCATTCATGTAAATGTGGGGCAGCCTGTTCCGTTGTCTTAATTGTGAGCACCAAGTTGGTGACCAGGAGTCTAAGAATAATTTAATTAATGTAAATGAGACAATAGCGGTTATGCTTGTTTTTATTGTTTTAGAGAAGAAAGTGATTCCATTTGACAACACAGGAGGTTTTGGGGCGACACCTGAATGGATAAACCCTCTTGTATTAGTTATTTCTGTCTTAATCGTTAACTCTTTCTGCAAGCTTTTTTTGATGCTATAGCCGTGTGTTAAGATAGATTCTTTAAAATACACCATATAGTCAAATTTATCCAATGGGAGGAGGATGTTAGACTGACACATACGTACTTGGTGTGTAATTTGTGATTCATTGTCTGGCTAAAGTGTTATAATTGTATGCCTCTTCTTGGAATTAAATTGTATTACGTTAACTGAGCTCTATTGCAACATTCCAAGTTTATTCCCCAGTATATTTCTAGTGGATATATCGGGGAAACATTGTTAGCCTATTATCCACCAGGGATAACTGACTGTTGTTTGTGCATATGCACCAAACAGCAGCTCGGCGTATTCGGCCTTCTTGTAGACCCTGAATGGAGTCCTGCACAGGAGCGGCCGGGTGAGGAGCGGCGGGGTGAGGAGCGGCCGGGTGAGGAGCGACCAGGTGAGGAGCGGCCCGGTGAGGAGCGGCCTGGTGAGGAGCGGCCCGGTGGAGAGCGGCACGGTGAGGAGCGGCCTGGTGAGGAGCGGCCCGGTGGAGAGCGGCACGGTGAGGAGCGGCCCGGTGAGGAGCGGCCCGGTGAGGAGCAGCCACCAGAGGCTAAGCCATTAGAGGCTAAGCTGGTCCCACCTCCGGAGTACGCCGAGAGATGGTTCCTGGCTCTGGTTATCTCCGATGTGGTTGCTCCTCCTCCGGAGTTTGACAACGTGGTGTCCCCGCCTCCGGAGTTTGACGACGTGGTGGCCCAGCCTCCGGACTTCGCCGATGGGTATGCTGTATGCTCTGAACTACCTACGTCTGTGTCCTCTGTCCTGTATCTAGAGCCCACAGCTGCAGTGTTGCCACGGGGTTCTGCCGCCACCACCGCCGAGTTACGGGGGTCTGCCCCCACCACCGCCGAGCTACGGGGGTCTACTGCCCCCATCGCCGAGCTACAGGGTTCTGCCACCGCCACCGCTGAGCACCAGGGGTCTGCCGCCACCAATGCCGAGCTATAGGGGTCTGCCGCCGGTCACCAATTGTTACTGGTGAGGAGACCTAGTGTTATTGGTACTAGGTCTCCTCATCTATTAGTTCCAAGTACTTGTGTGAACAGATTACTAATCACATTCAGTTGGTGTGAACATGCTCTAGTATATAAGCTTAGGTTTTTCCAAATTACACTAATACAGTTCAATTACATTTACAAACTGGCAGTGGCAATTCTACATTAGAATCTGCCCCACCAGATGGCTTTGTTGTGCAAACTGTATTGTTAACAACTAAAAAAGAGTGCCAGTAAGATATTATTTAATCTAAATAAATGTTATACTGTTATAATGTACTAATAATGGTGTAAAAGGCTGAATCTTTTTTTTTTCGGTTCGCTTGTCTCGGTTCGGAGCATGTGTGCGTCACACGGTTTGTCGGTACACTGCTAATGTGCACAAACCACTTACTGCCATTGTGCCCACTTTTAACACCTATGTTAAACACTTACCACAAATGACGAGCAGGATGAGCGTGTCAGCATGACAAACGCAACACATGATTGGACGAACACGTCACGTGGGTCTGGCTGCTCCTAAATTTCAAAACAGACTCTAATGGCGTCTGGTTCTGAATATGATCTCATATTTTATGAAAATAGTTAACTGAAACGTGTTTCTGAAAACATTTTAAGCAGGAAATAGTCCATACAGTTGCTGAATCTGTCTTCGTTTCAGATCGACGAAGGTCAGTTTAAAAGATTTTGGTCAGATTTTTTAGAGGTGGCGAGCCGACGTGCAGGTCACGTCACGTGTATTTTTGTATGAGCTACACTGAAGTTTGATAAATGCATTATTCTGTAATATTTCTTCATGTGCTAAAAAGACAATAAGCTCCTGTAAATGGCAATACACACTCGTTTTTTTTCTCTGTTCATGCATGATTACATGATATAACTATTTTTTTATATTGTATCCTAAATTGTGGATAATTAAGCTATATATCCTATGCTGAAATATATTTCTAGAGTGTTAAGATTAAAAGAAAAATTAACAACAAGAACCGTACAGAACCGAAAACCGTGACACTAAAACCGTGATACAAACCGAACCGTGGGTTTTGTGAACCCTACCACCCCTACTGGCAATATATCACAAACAATCTATGTTGCCTCATTGCCCTGATAAACCAACACAATTAGAGCAGTAAAACGGGATGTCATGTCACTTCCCATATACCATGGCTTTCAACTAGCATTCAGGACTAATAACCTTGCTGTTTTCTATATTGCCATTATTCCAAGGCAAAGATTTGTGCTCAAGCACTCTGCAATGCTTGAATAAGAACAGTTCTTAGCCCTGGCATTTTGGTTGTACATTACACGCTCTTCGCTCTGGCATTTTGGTCATATATTACACCCCTTCATGCCTTATTGTTTAATGTACAGCCCAGGGATCACAGGACATGTTAAGAAAAAACTGATCTTTATTTACTCAGTAATTATGAAACGTGTAGGCATGTTGAACTCTAATTGGATTCCTAATTGATTCCTGTGACTTAATCAATACAATTTTGTAGTTGTATAAATGGTCATTTTAAGTTAAACAGGATTGTGAAGTGTGTTGTTGATGGCTCAGTGGTCAGACTTCTAGTCGAAAGGTTCGATTCCAGAGTGCGCCAAATTACGAAGAGTCCTTGAGCAAGGCACTTTACCCTAAGTTGGTCCAGAGGATGTTCCTGTATTTGTTTTAAGTTGCTCTGGGTATGTTAGTAAAATGTAAATGCTATGCTCTCTACCATACTTGAGCACTTGCATTGCATTGGCAGTATGATCAAGCCTCCATTACCTATATCATTACACTGACGTATGTCCACTCGACAAGCAACATTGAATATGGTGATTTATTTTATTTTATTTAACCTTTATTTAACCAGGTAAGTTGAATAAGAACAATTTCTTATTTACAGCAACGACCTGGGAGCAATTAGGGTAAAGTGTCTTGCCCAAGGACACAACGGCATTTGGCTCAGTCGGGAATCGAACTGGCAACCTTCTGACTACAAGTCTGACTCCTTACCCACTGAGCCATCTGACGCCCCCAATTTTCTCACAGGATCCTCTGGGCAAGAGATGGATAAAGACACAGCAGATGACGAGGGACTCACTTCTAAAACAGTGCTTCATACATTAACACAATTCACATGAAAATCTGCTCTAAATTTATAACATTTCTCCAGTAATTACAGTAAAGAGAGCAGAAGAACTGATTGATGGCCCTTATGAAACCTGAAATGCAGAACGTTGCCCATTTTTTCTTCTCTTTTTCCGGAGTATCCTTTCTTCCTGCCAAATTGGTTTTTCCTGCGTGACCTTGCAGAGTAGCCACTAGGTATCTTGAGAGCGATACTACTGGGAGCCATAACGACCGCCGTAGGCCTCTAAATCCTCAGTTTGATGGCTTGAGGGTTCGGCGGGAGGATTTTAAATGGCTGAAGAAGAGAAAATTGCACATCCTAAAGAAAACACAGAGCATTTCCTTCTTTGACAGGATGCGTAAAAAAGTGGAAAAAGAAAAAACATACTAATTCATCACTAGGTTTTTACAACTCCTATATGGGCTGTATGTCACCCGGGCTCTGATTGCTTTCTCTCCTCCACGATAACTCGGCCCACTCCGTCAGATTGACGATCCACTGGGTTGTGTTTTAATCACCTTATTACGGGCAATTCTACATTGTCCAATAAAAGTTTTACCCTTTGAACTGTGGTCCATACTATGAGTAACATATTTTATAATATTTCATGAGACATATGAGTAACATATTTTATAATATTTCATGAGACATAGGGTAATGGAACTATGGAGTCGGTAGCCCAAAGTGGGTCAGAGAGTTTCGCTGTTATTAAGACCTGAGAGGAAAAGAACAGAGAGTGAGTTTATTAACCTCAGAGTCAATCTTTAGAGAAAAATAAACTAGTACACCAAAAACGACCTCCCCTTACCAACACAGTGATTGGTAAGCTTTACATTCATGCGTATTACACTTTTTGCTAGCGTTGAAATGGAACTCATTGAGATGAAATGACACATCAGTGTCTCAGAAATTGAGCAGACTCAATATGGAAGTGTTGCTTCGCTACGTTCCTCAAAGACGTCTGCTACTGTCGTTGCTGCTCCCGTTGAAAGAGAGAGGAAGTAGTATTCAGAGCTTCCCATTCCTGTATTACTTTTGGGAAAAGATTTTTTGTGTAATTGGTTCGTAAAAACATTTTGTGGAGGGGAATCCTCTGATGAAAGGGAATTTTTTTGGGATGACATTTCTAGGCATGGTTTTCTTCTTTGGCCCCTGGATCTTCAGGTTTTCATACTTCTGAAAAATCTGCAGCGCTCTAAATTTCCAAAACCCAGGTGCCCAACCTGATGCCCAACTCAAAATAGGCAAAAAACTATTATTTATAAGCTTTTGTTGTTATGAACTTCACTGGTGGTTTCATTTGAAATCTGGGGCCAAAAATTTTATTGTTAAATGTTTCTAGTTGGAGTTGACAAATAATAGTTGAACAGAGTTTTTATTCCCCCTCCTACTCTTGGCCTAGTAGAGCAAAGGAAAATTCCCTGCCTCCAAATCGGACTCAAAATTATACAGCTAATCCATTAATCTCACTAATGTTTGAATGCAATGTAACCCTTCTAAAATGGCTGCTGAAACTACAATGTGCTTGAGGGCAGTTACACATGGATTAGACAGTTGATTGTATGGACGTGTGTGTGTGTGTGTGTGTGTGTGTGTGTGTGTGTGTGTGTGTGTGTGTGTGTGTGTGTGTGCCCGTGCGTGTGCGCGTGCGTGTGTTCGAGGCAGTCTCCACGGATGGCAGTTATGTTCACTGACTTTTCCACCGACTGAGATATGCCAGAAATAACAGAAGCACGAATCAGGTGAACATCTTCATGTGACGCTGACACGTCAGTGTTAGAGCTTTCTGGCGTGGGAATGAACTGAATGGATTGGGTTTACATTAGGTCAGAGAGTAAGCGGCTGTCATATACAGTGTTCTCCTGCTGGTGAGGTTGCATGGCAAACTGCCCTATTCCCAGCACAGCAACCCTGCTCAATGTCAGGACATCTGGAAGGTGCCTGGCTTCCTTCTTTGGGCACCACAACTTGTGGAGAGGCTCTCGTAACTCACCCGCACTAGGACACTCCAAACCTGGGAACTGGGACTTTGCCACCCAGTGGTCAACTCTTCTTTGTCCCCCACACACACCCACTATCAGAGGAGGGAGTCTGCTCTGTAATCCCATCTCGATGGGTTCATGGTGATCGATGTCCGCTGACGTTTCTGGGATGAGCCCTTTTTGTTGGTCACTGTCATCGTCTATTCATTCGTGGGTGAGTCAGCATCTGACAAATCACAGGGCATTTCGAGAGAACATCGGCTATATTTATTGAGGTTACACATTGCAGCGGGCCTCGCTATCTGGTTTCCCAGATGGCACACGGTCATGGCGCATTAGGAGATTGCAACAGTTTGGGTTTCATGGTGCTTTCTGTCTTTCTCCGCACTCAGGAAACCTGTTGAACCAAATCATTTTGTTTCTTTTTATGATTCTCTGTTCAGTGATTCTATATTTCCCATATCTTCCAGTAATCACATATCACTAAGTTGAAACATTGCCCTTGACTGAAGTTTTGTTTCCAGATCTACACAGATGTTGCTTCTTGTCAAATATGTTAGTTTTGAAACGCTTCGTGAACATTGTGCACCATGGAAAATAACTGTTGGCATAATGTTTTCATGAGGTTTTTTATTACTTCTTTATTAGCCAGCTGGTAATACTTTGGTCAGTTTACTTCAATAGTCATCAAAATAAATGAACCACGATGATTAAAGCAGATATGTAAATATTGTGTTTTGTAATGTGTGGCCCAGAGAAGGCTGTTGATTGCCTTTAAGTAAGGAATAATGAGGATATGGATAGGCGAACTATAGAAAGGTAACAATGAAACTATTTTATTATTGGGCTGAACCATGCAGCGTTGAGGTAAAGCCAGAGCTATATTTCTACACATCTCTCTGTAGTTGATAATAATAGGGGCTGATGAGCCGAGAGTAACTTAACAATGATGTTATTATATCTTATACCTTAACATGTACCTGTTTTTTCTTTAGTGACCATGTTGATTAAGTAGCATTACTTACAGTATATGACCTCAATATGATATATATTTTTCTATTGTTTCATTTCAATATAGGATCAGTGTAGTTCATTTTTTCCTTGGTTTAAGGATAACACTGACTGTGGAAAATGATAATCATGCAGATAATATTTGTGTTAATGCTGTTAGGAAAGTTACAAGCACAGGTAATTCAGTAATTACCATTAATCTGGGCAGGGGACTGAGCTATCCTACCAACCAACCAGGGTAGGGTATGAAAATATCTTCAAATGGAAACACCCACTTAGAGCAGAGGATTTCTTAGGCCAAAAGAAAAAGAAAGATTTGGGAAATAAATGAGAAAATAATATTATTTTTGTTAGATAATCACACAGTTATTTATTAGACATACAACGATAATATAAATTTAAATTACAAAGTATGTACTGGGGTTTTAAAATGTTAGAGTTTAAATGATAACACCCGAATAATTGCCCAATAATTATTGTAGGAATAACATGTGTGGAAAAAAACGAGGTCTGTCTGGGATTGTTTGTTTCCAGTGTTTTATCTATTTATTGTACTCTAAGATGAAGAGTCAGATGAGCCCATAAAGCATGAAGTGGTGTTTGGGATACCATTGACAAGCCAGTACACTTATATTTATCTTAAAAAGACAAGCACTTAGGGTTACCAGATGTTGGTGTACTCAGTTTCCTACCACATAACAAACCTCTGAGCAGGGGACCCGGATGACGGCAACATTCATAGGGCCGATTGCATTCACAACAAGGCGCTCTTTCAATGGCAACTGCTCCGATTTGCTTCAAATTTAGAAAACATATGGAAGATCCTTTGAAGCGCATTGGGAGCAGCTGAGGCGACTGCAGACCTTCTCATTGTTTACTTTTCTACCCTGAACCTCCTTCCTCCAATAAAAAAGGAAAACGTTAAACCTTACGACAGCAGTGCACATCGGCTCATTTCGTTACTACAGGCTAAGTGAAGACTTCCTAATTCAGACCCTTCTGGAGTCTCCTGTGTGGTTTGGAACGCTCTCTCTTCCAGCTAGGAGATCCCCCAAGTGGTATCTGGGCCACTCTAACAGTTAAACACTGCAATTGGGGCCTGAAAACCAAAACCAGAGACCCCATCACATTAAATCATACTCATCGATAAAACACACAACGAACACCTGTCACATGTAAACTGTTTTAATCCATTGAATTACGTTTTTTAAAGGTGAGACAATATTTTTTATCATTATAACTTCCTCTATGGCTACATTTAAATGTTAGGGCTGAGGCATTACGTTGACTGGCTGGGACATAATTACTCGCCAGAGAGTGGAAATCTCTAGAATGAGAGGGGCTGGTGATATTTTTCTTTCTGTTTTTCACCTGTCTTCAGATAGCATTTCCTTTTAAATCCGAGCAGTAGGGACTTACAGTGCTGGTTCCTTCCGGGACCCAGTGGAATGCAACATAAAACTACAGGGAGGAGAGACAGCCTGTAACGCACTAAAATAAAGTTATGTCAAAACCATTCTGCTCTTCCTGAAGTCTTTCCTCAACCTTGCAAACATCCCCAAGGAGCCCAGAACATTACAAGCCATTCAGTTCATATAAATGGGCACTAACAGACTTTTTCACCATTTTTGATATGTCTAAATTTGCAGGCGTATCCTGTGGTTCGTCAGGCACAGCCCTAGTTTCAATTTAGTGTCTCCCTGAAGGCCCTCCCTTCCTTTTTCAAGTGGAAATTGTATAAGGCTTTTTAACCCCCATTCACATATAACTGTTTCAAAAGATGGGGACCACTCGTTTACTTGGGAGATGAATGAGCTGACATTTTGATGTTTTGAGCAGGCTGGCAAATCATTTCTAATCATTAAAAAATACTTACTGTGAAAAAGGAAAGCTGGGATATCCTACTCCTGGTTGTTTTGTTGATCTTGCAGAATTGTCTCATGCTAAATAACAAAGCAAGGAAAGAGGAGGCTTTATTTAGGTTATGTTGATTGGACAGAGGTCTACACATGTTGTAAAAAAAAAACAAATTTTATTGGGGCAGGCTTGCGTTAAACTGCCCTCAAAAGGTCTTGTTGAGCCTCCTGTCAGGGGAATAATTTCAAATGATCTTTCGAACAGCAGCTCCTCTTTTGTTCACACAAATCTGTCCTTTTATAGAGAAACAGATGTGTTGAGAATGGCGTCATGCTGCAGAACCGGACCACAGTGTTGAGTGGACTAGCATGGTCACTCCCTGTACTCTAGCCATCTTCGTGAGGTGTGGGTTCGTTATGACGATCTGCAACAGTAACACATCCTGAACTTTCTAGTAATCTTCATCAATTTCGACCTCATCATCATCATCAACCACATCAATATAATGTGTCTGATGGTAAAGCAATCTTCTAGGCGACTACGTTATATCAATAGAACAAATTCCTATAAACACACTGTTCCTGATAATTACAGCAATATAAGTAATGTTTGGAAAACAATCTAACACGATCAAAGATCCATCCACATGCAGCTGTTACAGTTGTAATGCCTCAGTGAACTTTAGGCTAATTGCTGTGAAGTATAAGAGAGGGCATATGATTGTTATTAAACAATGTGGTTGCTTCTTGTATTGCTTTCAGTATGTTAGTTTTTAGTGGTTGTATTATGGTTTATTGATTTTACTCCTATTTGTTGTAAATGTGTAAATGACAGCTGGTTCTCAAATATCTTACTGTTTGAATAAAGGTTCAAATAAAAATAAAAACGTCCTGAGGATTATTGCTATGTGTTTGGAAAACACCATCAAACCCCATCCAATATACAGTGACTGTGTGCAGCTGTGCTAGCAATTCCACTGACTAAACTTTAGGTTAATGTGAAGAGAAGAATTTATGGTATGTAATTGTTTATGTTCACAGTTGTAACACCAATTGCAGCCATGTTTGGCCTCTGATTGATTGAAAACCCACCATAATAAATGCAGTGTTTATGCAGTGTCTTTACAATATTCCTTATGCGCACACACAGGTGGTCACCCTGGGAGTAGCGTTAGGTAAAACCGTTCCCAAGGCAAATCAGTGTGTTACCTTGACAACGGGTAACAGGTCGTTAGCTTAAAATACTGAGTTGTGGATTTAAATGTAGCGATGGATTAACACAATTTACCACAGATGTTTCTTTATATTTGTTTTGTCTAGAATAGGTACACAATTTTAGAAGTCCGGTTTTAAAACAGAAAAAAGTAGGCTATACAACAATGCCCCCATCTTAGTAGAATGCGAAGCAGAAATAGCTCAGCGCGTTTTGACCGTTGCTCCCTCAAACATTCTTCATGCCAGATACATGGCGGGAGCCTCAGAACATGCAATCTGTTGCTCGTGCTGCTGTAATGAAATCAAATTAGTTGATTCATCACAACTGGTAGTGAGTTGGCAAATAGTAGCCCAGAGGTTGGCTTCTGCACTGCAAAAAAATGACACTACAAAATAATTAAAAAATTGATAAATACAAGGTATTTTTTGCTTGTAATAAGTAAAATAATCTGCCAATGGAACAAGACAAATTTCACAGATTTTCAGGGCATATTTGCTAAAATATTTGTTATTATCTAATACAAATATAGCTTGTTAAGTAAATCTTAATTTAAGTTTTTTTGAACTGAATACAAGATAAATATACTTTTTGCCAATGGAACAAGATTTTTAAGACAGGATTTTTTGCAGTGTGATCAGTATCCATAAAAGACAACTCCGACTTAAAATGAACCTAGGGGTTAATAACACATTGTTACGGAGTCGACCGTTCTCTGGGATATGTTTTCATGCTAATTGAATGTGCCCAGTTTTAGTGCAAACTGATAATTACCTTATAATTATAGTTCAGCTCACGTAGCACAGAGTTCGTGGTTCGACTGGTCGAGTCTGTTATCCCAAGATAGCGCCTGGCTGTATACATGAACGGTACTGTCTTTTAAATTTTTTTATAAACTATCTGTACACTTACAAAGCTCTCAATGCTTCGGTTTGCATATAGGGACCCCCATTAAGCTGGTGCTATTTTGAGCCTTGTTAGTGGTATAAAATAGCTATTTATTTTACTTCATCCATGCCCACAACTAGCGTTATAAGGTTATTATCAGTTAGCACTAAAACTGGGCACATTCGATTAGCATGAAAACAAATCCCAGAGAACGGTCGACTCGGTAACAATGTGTTATTAACAACTAGGTTCATTTTGCGCCGGAGTTGTCCTTTAAGGTTGCTAGATGAAATCCAATCAAAAGTGTCATTCCAGGGCAATGCAGTTGACCGTAATTGCAGGTCATATAAAGGTGTTCGCAGTCAGCTTACATGGTAGAATACAGAAATGTTTCTATATTCTCATTTGTCATTTGTAAAAATGCTAATGAAATCTGTAAGAGACGTATAGTAGAATAATCATTTTTTTCCTAGGGACATTGTTGGTAAAGAAACAAAATAAACTACAGCAGCATGGCTTTTTTTTGCCCTGTTAAGTTATGTGAATGTTTGGCCCTCGGTTTACTGTATAATAGCCATCTGAATGGATAGGTTTTGGCTATTTTGATACGACGAATAAATCACAGGAGATATTTCAGCTTGTAAATGAGCCTCCTCATTATAATTGCCTCATGTCTTGAACATGTAGCCCACGTTGTGAACCCTGTCTCAGTAGAATTCAAGATGTTCAAAATTAGCCCACGGTATTTAGAAATGGCCTCACATCCATCCATGACTTATTACGCACTCCCCTTCACTGCCTCTCAGTGTCAGATCCCTTACAGCAATTAGCCTTGAACTGAGGCAGGCGATCGGCTCAGGTTCCCCATCACAGTGGCCCCCCTCATCTTGGAGCATTTTAAATCTGCCCCCTCGCGTCATAATTAAAACCTTAATGTCCCACCTCAGGGAAAGTAGTCCCATAAGGCCCAGCTCAGTTCCATCTACTGGTCCCATTTCAAACAGCAGGTGGGGCAGGGTGGTTGTATGTTCTGGTTCAGTGGCTAACAAAATTAGTAATAGCTGAGAAACCTATTGTAATGTAGAGTTCATTTAGCTGTTTTAATGGGGAAACAGAAACATTGCATGTGTACATGCCCCCTATTCATTGTCAATATACTATGAAATGTTGGGTTTTGGATTTGAACTGGAAAGTATTTTCCATAGCTAAGCCTACTTAAACTGTTATGGTTTTACGGTTCATTACAATGTCTTAAATAGAGCACAGGTGCAAATTATTCACATTTTGTTGACATTGGTTCTCCAGTAATGATCGCCAGGACAGGTCATCAGTGTCAAATGTGGTACAAAGAATTCCCTCACAGATGGCTCATTAACTCAGATGTCAGTCACATCCAAAGTACAATTAGACACTCGTAGAATGCCAACACTACCACGAAACTGACCACTGACAATGTTGTATGAGGCGTATCAGTGTGACAAGACATCCTTGAAGTGCACAGACACATTCGACAGCCAGTACAGTACTTTCACCTCCGCTGTGTTAGGTCTAACATTCCCTGAGATCTATTGCCTGTTCAAGAACAAGACGTTGCAGATTGAACACACTAGCTCTGATCCTGTGTAAACAATAGCCTTTTTTTTTATTTAGGACGGCAAACATCATAATGTTCCAGAAAACCTCTCCTTGACCCTACTCCCGCCTGACCTGGACCCACTCCCACAGACTGCCTGTAAGCTGCCCTGGGGCAATTATCCAGCCTGGGGATTGAAAGAGAGCTGTCATTGGGATGTGCTTAGGCTGCTTACAGATACCAGCCTGCAGTGTAGGCCCAATGCCAATCTGGCAAATGGTCTGGATCAGGGAAGAGATGGGGTCTCGGTGGTGTATAGGGGGGTGCTTTGGGGCCTCTGGGGATAATTAGACAGTTTTGTCCTGGGTTTGTTGATATAAATGTGGCCGGTTTAGCCCCCCATTTAGCCCCACAGCTCCTTGGTAATGATCATGCCCAACAGGTGGCAGCCTAAATGGAAGAAGGAATGAAATGGATAGCATGTTTCCTGATTCCAATGTCTCCATTTTGGTTGCGTTTCCTGTCCGCGTCCAAGCCACTGCTGTATCGGCTGGGAGGTAGAGAGCGTATTTGTCACCATCTCAGCACAAACTAGCTAATCTAGCCTTCCCCAGGGGCCAGAAACTCGGAGCAGTAGGATGAGCTGCTAGAAAGAAAGGGAGGGACAACCAGCTTGGAGTTTAAAAAAGAACATTAGATCAACTGTAGTTTTAAGAAATATCTACATGTTCTCCCTCTACAAAAGGAGTCTAAACATGAATAGGTTCTTGTATGTACATCATCCTCAAAAATCAATGTTTGAATTAAAATTGATTTAATTTTTAGTAATGTATTTAAATACCATATACTCAAATCCATACTAAACATACAATGTAAGTTAGATGCCCATTTAAATTTGATTCACACACTATATGTTTAACCATGAAGAGGCTATTTGAGGTGGAGTGAAAAAACATACCTAATGTGGGATTAAAAGGCAATATCACTCCCTGCCTTGTGACACTCTTCCAGGGTCTGTGTACTGGGCTTTGACCCTGTCATTGCCTCCTGGATTGAGTCATCTCTGCACATCCAAATTTCTTGTATCCTGTCGAAAGGGGGTGAGGGTGTGGAGGGGGTGCGGAGAGAAGGAAAAACGGTGGAGAGGTTGTTCTGAAGAGTCATCCTAGACTGTTCAACTCCAAGCCGCTGACTCGACTCGCTGTCATATAATGGATCATTGGGGGATGAGAGAGAGAGAGAGACGGAAGAAAAAAATGCACATACTATAATTTACTACCTTCCCAGAATTTTCTGTAATACTGGAACAGCCTTTTGGCCATTCCTTGGACAATACTTTTTCCTTTGCTTTCTTTTTTCTTCTACTTCTCCCACAAATCCCTTTTTAATTTGAATGGCCCGTTGACCAGTATGTGTGATTATCTTGTTTTATGTCTGAAGTCTGGGCAGTGGATTTGTTGATGATGTGTCCTCTGGGCACTAAGACTGTACAATAAAAAAAGTCCACATGGCTTTTAGTGAGTGGCGACCTATATCTGGTGTCGTTAGTGGTCGCTCCGGCCGGTTGTGTACAGCATATATGGAGGCAAGGCTCCATATTTAAAGACTTTGGAGAGGCTTCAGGACGGCCATGTCTGACATGCAGACTTCAGACCTTGGGGTCAGGTCACTCCCGCCCCGGTGCTTGGTGGTTTTGTTTGGTATTTTTGCGAGAAGGAGGACATTCATCCACTAAAGCTGTGCTAAAGGGAGGACAGAAGCCTTTAGGGTGGAGTGATTTACTGCGAGGCCAGGCTGGGACGGTGGACACTCACTACCGCCAGAGGAGAAAACCCAGGAGGCTGGTGAGGGAGGGGAGTAAATGGAATGGAATCAAACACATGGACAACGTGTGTGTGATGTGTCTGATACAGATCCAATGTGCTTTGTTCCAGGCTTTATCAACAAGCCATCATCCCAAATTACGGTGTCACCAGTAGCATGTTAAGGGCAGGTTGCCAACACCAAACTGGCCACAGAACAAGCACGCATCTGCCGATACTAAAAGCTGAAGCCTCTCAAATCAAACCAGTATGGTCCCATTCAGAGGCGTCATGCCCATTGATTTTCTTTTTAATATCTGTATTTGTGGGCACCTGTTTCCGTGTGTTGTGCCCACTGTGCCCCCTTAACAAAAATAGCTACATGACACTTCTGGTCCCATTAACAATAAAGTCAGTTTCTATTGTATGTAGGTTATATCTACATCAGCTTTACCTGGAAACATAGCTGCCTTTCTTGCAAAACGATAAAATAAAGATCAACATTTTTACCATCAGGTCATTAAAATAGCAAAATTTATAAAGCATATTTTATGATACAAACTCTATTGATGTTGATGGAATACCCTCTGCGGCTTTTATGGAAGTCAATGTTTTAATATACTCCACATTTCCCTATTTTTTCCGACTTTAAACTTCAGAACATGGTAAGATACTCTGAGCTGTGAGCTCAGTCCCAGGGGGAGTTCTGATGGACTGGCAGATGTCAGGGCTGAGGCATAATTGCAAACCACATTGAGCGTCCACTCTAACATTTGTGTTTTGAGGAATTGAGCTCCAGTGATGCAAACAAGACCTTGGGATTACATCAAGGGCATTTGTAGTCTGAAACACTCTCATCAGACCTGGGGTTTTAAAAATGACATATCAAATCTTTTAAAGAATTTCAACTTTAGCTGTAACCTGGTAAGAATGCCATGAGAAAAGGAATTGTACTTTTTACATTTTTAAATCTGTATCATGGAATCATGTTAAATTGTAGTACAACAGAGAACTAATCCAAACCTCACAAGAGGAATCTCTATCTGACTAAAGCAGATGTCGAAAACAGTGTTGTCTTTTACAGAGAAAAACAATGCCCAGATCTTGGCTATCAATTGTTCTCACAAGGGTACAATAATAAAAAAGGGACAAAAAAATAGACTGTAAATAAATATAAATGTATTGCCTGGTGATAGACAGAACTATATGGCTTGATCCTTATCTGACCCAGACCTATCTACCCACTTAAACCAGTGGATTTATATTTGGTACCACATTTTTCTTTTAAAGACTAGAGTGTCTGAATACAGTGCGACGGCTCTGACGTCTTAAACATCCAAAGATGTCCCAGTCTATTTACTATTTGTGTATTTTTAGAAGCCCTCAGACCGTGCTTCATAACACAGACACACTTTACTTCCTCAAGCTGGGGGGGGGGAAGCAGATAAGATGTCAAGGCCCCGACAGGTCCTAAGAAGCTCAGTGCTTTTCCTCCACAGTCCCTTGTGCGTCAACAGATTCATTGTTGAGGAGCAAGTTGGCTTGCCTGAAGTGTAAAGCCTGGCCCATGCAGGGAGGAAAGGAAAAGACCTGGTTAAGTTGCAGCTATTAATACAGCCGTTATTATAGTTAATGAATGTAACATATTGGATTTGGGGAGGGGGGTGGCCCTTTGTCCACGCCTCCAATCGGACCTAAGGAGGTTAACAAAGACAGGAAGATCTAATAATGCATCCATCACATTCTGAAGGGCCAGGGGCCAAGTTCATTTCAAACCCATAATAAGGAAAGTATCCCTGGGCCTGAGCTGGCTTCCCCACACACACGTCACACTCCGCTGGAATTGTACGCAGAGGATGTATTGATCTTCCCGGTGCTTCCTTTCCCACATCACAAGCCACCGCGGGCCACACAAAACAACAGCCTCCTGGCCCCGCCCTCTTCTCTCGACTCCATTAAACTCAGTAATAGACTAGCAGGCTGCCCACGACACTGACTGCTGAGCTTTTGTGTGAGTGGCATATATTTACCGATGTGTGTGTGTGTGTGTGTGTGTGTGTGTGTGTGTGTGTGTGTGTGTGTGTGTGTGTGTGTGTGTGTGTGTGTGTGTGTGTGTGTGTGTGTGTGTGTGTGTGTGTGTGTGTGTGTGTGTGTG